>VSDK01005237.1:44382-80507 GCA_009767595.1 Symbiodinium kawagutii | reverse complement strand
TTCCTTTCATCTCATTTTACATGTCTCATTGGAAATTCACATACGCATCACGATCATGATAATATATCTATGCGTAATCAAATCAACTAATGGTCATTGCACTGTCAGCTGTAAACGCCGTAAACATTGACGTATGTTCGCACACTGTTGGCTGAGAATATCAATTGAACATACAGCAGCCCATCATCCAGCCATGTTGGATGCAACAAGCAGCAAAACGTGTTCCGGTGGCAACGATGACCAAGATGATGTGTTGAATGGAAAATTGTTTCTCCTGATGTAGACACGTAAGGCAGGTTGCACTAATTACTTACTTGTGACATGCAAAGGCCTTGAAATCAATCTGCCCACACACACACATCGTCATGCGAAGTCTCAACTCATATTGTTCATTGTTCACACACCTCAACAGCTCAGCGTTGCGCTGACTAGCAGCACAAAAACTGGAACCATGAGTCGCGCATGTGCGCGGTACCCCAGAGGCGGACTCTGCGGGTCGGTGCAGCATGCGGTACATGACGTTCAATGTCATCATGCTTCTTCGTTCGGTAACAGCCTTCAGGCAAGGGACACCTAAAAAAAAAACACACGCACACATGCCCGGATCCATCCAGCCAGTCAACTTTTAACACTGCACGCGGTTCATTGCCCACGTTTCAATCCTGGCCTTGTGGCCAACATCATTTACATTGCCTTCCCAGAAGTGCTTGGCTAATTCGTCACCAACTCGTCTACCAACCAAAATAAGGACTTTTGGGCTAACAGATCGTGACATCAGCAATATCGTTAATTAATGAAACATAGTGAGGCCGCACATGGCTGTTTTCAACAGCATAAATCGATATAAATCGAGTTTGGCATATAAATAAATTAATCAGGGTTCATGATTGCAAAAACACGTGCACATGTCACATGTGTGCACCACATGACTTTCACAAACACTGACCGTCCGTTGGATCAATGGCCTATGAAAACAGCCTTTGGAATAATAGATATGGACTTTCGATGTAAAATCACGTCTGGTCCTCTGTGCCCAAACCCCTCAACTTACATGTGCCAAAAGCAGCAATACAAATTCACACTTAAAGTATAGATAAAACAGTGTCTACATTAAGGAGCTGGATATTAATTATGTGCCACCATGGTAGGGAAAATGACATCATTTCATCCCTGGCTACCTTTCATCTCATTTTACATGTCTCATTGGAAATTCACATACGCATCACGATCATGATAATATATCTATGCGTAATCAAATCAACTAATGGTCATTGCACTGTCAGCTGTAAACGCCGTAAACATTGACGTATGTTCGCACACTGTTGGCTGAGAATATCAATTGAACATACAGCAGCCCATCATCCAGCCATGTTGGATGCAACAAGCAGCAAAACGTGTTCCGGTGGCAACGATGACCAAGATGATGTGTTGAATGGAAAATTGTTTCTCCTGATGTAGACACGTAAGGCAGGTTGCACTAATTACTTACTTGTGACATGCAAAGGCCTTGAAATCAATCTGCCCACAC
Source organism: Symbiodinium kawagutii (assembly GCA_009767595.1). Lineage (NCBI taxonomy): Eukaryota > Dinophyceae > Suessiales > Symbiodiniaceae > Symbiodinium > Symbiodinium kawagutii. The sequence goes on along the minus strand of VSDK01005237.1, from coordinate 78,979 downwards.
ACACACATCGTCATGCGAAGTCTCAACTCATATTGTTCATTGTTCACACACCTCAACAGCTCAGCGTTGCGCTGACTAGCAGCACAAAAACTGGAACCATGAGTCGCGCATGTGCGCGGTACCCCAGAGGCGGACTCTGCGGGTCGGTGCAGCATGCGGTACATGACGTTCAATGTCATCATGCTTCTTCGTTCGGTAACAGCCTTCAGGCAAGGGACACCTAAAAAAAAAACACACGCACACATGCCCGGATCCATCCAGCCAGTCAACTTTTAACACTGCACGCGGTTCATTGCCCACGTTTCAATCCTGGCCTTGTGGCCAACATCATTTACATTGCCTTCCCAGAAGTGCTTGGCTAATTCGTCACCAACTCGTCTACCAACCAAAATAAGGACTTTTGGGCTAACAGATCGTGACATCAGCAATATCGTTAATTAATGAAACATAGTGAGGCCGCACATGGCTGTTTTCAACAGCATAAATCGATATAAATCGAGTTTGGCATATAAATAAATTAATCAGGGTTCATGATTGCAAAAACACGTGCACATGTCACATGTGTGCACCACATGACTTTCACAAACACTGACCGTCCGTTGGATCAATGGCCTATGAAAACAGCCTTTGGAATAATAGATATGGACTTTCGATGTAAAATCACGTCTGGTCCTCTGTGCCCAAACCCCTCAACTTACATGTGCCAAAAGCAGCAATACAAATTCACACTTAAAGTATAGATAAAACAGTGTCTACATTAAGGAGCTGGATATTAATTATGTGCCACCATGAATCAACCTCTCCACTATTGCTATACATACTATATATCTATCTATCAATCTACATAGCACCTTCGTACCTTTCAGAGTGACATAACATGCTTGCAATGTTGGCTTGAACTGCGCAGCACAGCAAACCGCTTCTAGATTGGTTCTACTAGTGAGGACCCACTGGTGGGTCATGCTATGTTGCCTAAATGTAAAGCTCTTCAAGCTGTACACACGAGCTGATCAAAGATTCAGTTCGTTCGATCTAGTACGGCTACTTGTTATCTTGTTCGCTAGTCTGTCTTTTGGTCTCAATGTACTTGGGTAAATCACCCAGCAATCCAAAGGTCAGTTTGAACTTTGAAGAGAGACCAAACTCTAAAATGCGGGCCGTAACTGGTCAAACGCAGATAGCCGACCAGTCTAGATCATGGTGAGATCACTCGGCAACCCTCGGAAATTCCTCACGCTTCCACCACCCTCCCAGCATCCAACTAGCAAATCTTGGCCAGTTGCTCAAGGACATGGACATCGTCACACCACTACCAGCCTCCTCATCCTCCTGCAGTCTGTGCAATCAAGGTTAGGTGTCACCCAAATCGTGGACATTCCCGTTGGAATCAATCCAGGTATATTAATATTGCCATGTGCACTATGAATCTGAAAGTGACATAAAAGGTCACAAGTACTGATGAGAGTCACCAGTCAAAACCAACATAAACCAACCATAACAGCCAGCGATTGTCATGAGATGGTGTGATGGACATGGTTGGTGAGATGGTTGGTTCATGTTGGTTCCTGACACACCCAGCTTCAGTGGTGTGAGATTGTGGACGTCTGCGCCAGAACCACACGGTGTTGGGCCATCCTGCAGTTCTACCATTTGCGATGGAAAAAATCATGATGATCCCAATGACCCTGGTTAATTAGCTGGTTGATAAGCTTGTTATCATGATGTACAATCCGAATGACCCTAGTTAATCCGCTAGTTTATCAAGCTGGTGAATCACAAAATACCAGTAGGACTTTCAGTAGGGATTATTCTGATTATCATTATTTCGGAATCACAGCTCAAAATGTCCTACTGCTTATCATCATAGCAGTCCAAATGGGCAAACATCATCATCAGCGATCATTTGGTTTATGATTATATCCTCATTAACCAGGTCCTATCATCATTGTGATGGTCATTGTCCCTATGGTTAACCTTAATCAATCTTACTTGTATTATCAATGCAAGATATTGATAATAACCATATCAGCAAGTAATTATCAAACCTAAAATCTGTGATATCATTTTCTGATATGGTCATTATCAATATCTTGCATTAATTAAAAATAGTTGCTATCAATATCGTGCATTAATACCAATCAATATCAATATCTTGCATTAATCATAGTTGCTATCAATATCAAATCAATATCAATATCTTGCTGTAATCTTGTTAATATAGCTATACTATCATTTGTTATCCCCTATTATTAACCACTAACCAGCTATTCTTGGTTGGTTGATAGTGACCCTTGTCCCTATTATCAATCTTGTGATTCGTCCTTCGCAGTACCGGAATTGGGTGCCCCGGTTCCCGCAATTGCAACGTCCCGCACAGTGGCCTCCAGGCGCGAAGACTTCTCAGGCCCTGTGCGGTGCGCCACGGAAGCCGGCGGCGAAGCCCCGCGTGCACAACGGGAAGCAATGGTGCTGCTTGAGGTGATAATCACTAAGCAATGGGTAAAGAATAGGTGAAGATTAATGAATTGATGGCTGATAAATGATAAATTATCATGATTAGCCGGTGTTGTCCAATGTTTATGCATATTGATTCACCGGTGTTATCGTTATCATTACCAGTGTTATCAACCATTCTTGATCTAATGGTATCCATTGATGATCATTCAACATGTATTAACCATCAATTCACCACCTATTTACCATTGAAGATCATTGATTCTTGACTTACATTTTTCACTTTAACCCTGGTTGTGTATACATAGTCAATTAATTCTGACTGATGTCACTATAACTATCGCAAGCATTTACAAGTCCCAACTGAGAAGGACGTCAAAGCTGAGAAGGACGTTAAGGCCACAGTGCGATCGGCATTCATGCACAAATGGCATAACAAACACTGTCCCTTATACACATATCAATTCATATCAATTCATATCAATTCATATCAATTCATGTCAATGTCAATTCATATCGATACAACATTTGCATGACTTTGCAAGAATAATTAGTCTCTAGCAAATCACATGCCCTGCAGGACAAAATCACAACTTTGAATAGGTAAGTTTCCCAAAGAGTACCTATCTCTGCCAAAACTGGTAGATGAACATTCCCACAACCATTTTCTGGTCGGCTTCGGGCTGCAGGTTTTTCGTCTCAATGAACTGCTGACGACGTCATCCGAACACATCGGGTTCGGCGATCAAGGAGATTCCCTTGACGTGCCATTGCCGTTCTTGTTCACTGTTCCACAAAAGGGGAACTCGCGGATATGAGCCTAATGCGAACGAGGAGGTGATTCCGATCTACCTGGGGAGTGTGCAGTTTCCTGAAAACCGACTCGAAAATCGAACGAAAATCCGTGTCAACCCAAACTTTCAATCACCAACGAAGCTGTCAAGCATCCCCACAGCTCCACTATCCTTGGGGCGATCTGTTTAGCTACAAGACACTCGAGAGATGCATCACACGGTTGATGGTCAAGCCGGACAATGTATGACAATGATGTCATGTGTCCTTTCAATTATGCAACTTTCAACTGCATAAAATGAATCAGAATCCTTTGGTCAGGTTTCCCTTTTCGTGCAGGATTCTCCTGTCAACAACAGTCGTTACCCAAGTTTGTCTGACCGTGAAATGTGGTGACCCCCAAGTCATTTCTTGACTTTCCAGCTCAGAACATTAAAGTTATTTGTCACGATCCTATTGATCATTTTCGAGCCCATAGAAGCTGCTTATGCAAGCCAGTTCAGAAGCAAAGACTCGAAGCTGGACTGGAGATGATCATGCTACCTGACCCCAGTGTCTCCTACTTGGAGGATTCTTGAGAGCTAGGGTGTCTGAAGTTTGGCCACGAAGCAGTCCATATCGCCTCGGATACAGCGAAATCATCTAACAAGATGGGCGCTGGAAGAAAGGTCGATACACAAAATCCAAACCAAATGTGCAAAAGAAACATCACATCACAGTATTGGTCCACAGGCATTGTTCAAAGTTCCAAAAACAAGGCACGGTCTACGTGACTGTTTCCACAACTGAAGATAGCGTATCCAAACCTTAAAGCTGCTTCTTCAACATCCAACATGTTGGACTTCTACGTGAGCTCGCTATCAGGGACCTTCCCCTTCCACAGCAAACAGTGTCCAAGTGACGGTCAAGAGAGCAGCAATCCCCAGCTCCACGTGAACCAAGTCAATGAGCCCCGCCAACCATAGGCCCACTGTGATGCCAAAACACACCGACGAACCAAACCTGGGAGGGATCGAGCACCTGCCATGACTCACCTGTTGCAGACATTGACAGGAAAAATCACAGGTGGTTGACTGGTGGAAGTACCACGTTTACAACGGTGAATGGTGTTGGAGATAAACAAATGTTGGTTGTACATGGCTATGGAGCAAGAAGCAAATGGTAGTGGAACCAACCAGCCAACCAAACAACCCAACCAACCCAACCCGACCCAACCTAACCCACCAACAAAATCAACAATATCAATAACCAATTGGATATAACTGAAGACAACCAAACAACAAATCAATGACACATGTTTAGATATAAACCGGAATCGAGATATTGCACAACTAAGATGGTCAAGTCCTAAGCGATTGATGTTCCTTCGCAGCTCAGAGCAATGAGTTGATTGTGCTCAGTGTTGATGGCTCCCGAAATCTTTCGTGTGCCAAGTCTTTCAGAATTTGGATCCTATATGCGCCACCTGAAAATACATGATATATGTAGGCAGGAAACTTACATGCACGTGTAATAATTGTGAATGTCAAATATGACTACTTGGAAACTAATTACAAACACAGCGTACACATGTCAAGTTGTTTATGACATTTTCAAACTCATACTCGTACTGGTATGTTTCTCCAAATGGGGGCATCTGAAGGTGCACAAATCCCACTTCCGTTGGCTCTCGAACCGATCGTTTTGGGTGGGTCCTTTGTTGCAACAAAATTGAAAACCAATTGTCATTGGACCAACATTGCAGCTTCATAACAAACAACAATGGACGACATGGTCAACCTTCACATTCAGCAAACCTGTCTTCAACCAATGATAGTCGGCCATGGCGTAAATCAGAACACCAAATGCGTGAATTACACAGGGTAATGACTCTGGTTAACAATGATGGCTGATGACAGTCGATCAGTGGCTGATAAATGGTTTGATTGATGGGCAGTGCACAAACATACCCAAGTTGAGTAGCATGTTGACTTGCTGGAGCCACTAATGGTGGACCCGTACATCCATAAACCCCTATTTTGAGGATAAATCACCAGCTGACGGGAAACCAATGGTGCTTTATGAATATGGATCTTTAATCAAGCGGCCGGTTCCCTAAGTTGATCTACAGCTAGGGTCAACTAGCATTAAGCATAGGCTGTTTTCATCTTCAAATGTTAGTTTCTTGGAGAGAAACTACCAACTTACACCTTGTAGGTAGGTGCCACATGGATGGTTGTTGGGCCTGGCACGGCTGCCCAGGAACATCCCACTCTGCTGGGAGCTCAGTTCGCCATGCTGCGTCATGGAGACCAAAAGCATGGAGTAGTGATTCGCGTATCCAGTGCCTCCGCTGCGTGCGGCACAGCTCGAGATGTGGAGGGAGACATGAAGGCTACATGCAGATATAGCAAGATGATAGGCAACAAAATAGGCAAACAACTGTTAATTGATGGTTTCTCACGTCCTAGGGGTGTTCCCACATCATCCAATATTCACTATTTAGAGTAATAAATAAACCAGCCATTTTCGGTGGCCCCTATTTTGAGAAACACTCATGTATGTATATTACAGTAGGCTGTTCTCTAATTAATATTCTCTCTGTCGTGTTAATGTATCATATCATCTAGTAGATCAAACTGGGAGTGTGGCAGTAAGCACTTGATAGTGGCATTAGGGATTTCCAGTACATGGTTTGGTTTGCATATTATGGAGCTCATGGATGATGCGAATAGTAAGTGGGACTCACTCACCCGGAAACAGGATGCATCAACAAAACAATATTGACAGCATTGTTGCTGCCATCGCTTGTTAGCGTGGGTGATTCTTTGTAACGCATACGAGATAAACAGTGTAAGGACGACCCGGAGAAAAAATATGAGATACACCAGTCTTAAAGTATAGTCAACAACATCCAGGGAGTCCTGGGATGAATAACCTACCATAGGTTTTATAGGTATTTGATTCTTTGATGCATTTGTGTGTGCAGGTACATATGTCATCTAAATGCATGAATATGGCTGTGGGTCAATAGCCTGGCTACCCTGCAAGCCTAGTAAACATGCCATCAGTGATCAGTCCAGGCTTTGTTGGGATGTTCATCTAGCCATATTTTGGATCGTTAAGATTAATCCACAACCATGTGGCGTGTCCTATAGAAAAAGTGGTACCACATCAGGACCCAAGGTGCAGCGGTTCATATGGCTGCACGACCCAAGGAGTGACGTGACGACGTCGACCACCCAAAAAATGTTGAGGCGACAGTGCGTGACCCAGCAATCCATTGCAAATTGGTCATCTCTCAAGTGGTTCATGGTCAGCAAATGGCAAGCTTGAGTGGAAATGTATGGAGAGGCCAACCATGAAAAAAATGCTCATAGCTGCAAACAGCATCCAACGAAACTGCATTGCTATTGGATTCGGATTGGCTTTGAATCCCATCACTGCTTGAACACACTCCGAAAGCGCTACAGACACTGAAAAGTGTTGGATCCAAAACCTGGTTTCCATGTATTTTTTTGGGGCCAGCCGAGTGTAATGTCATCCATCCTAACCTGGTTTTCATGCTTAAGAGTTCTAGGGTTGGTACGTCTTCTGTGAACAGGTGGATAGATGGATATAAATAGATAGAAAGATAGATAGACAAATAGATAGAGATAAAATGAGATAGAGATAGAAAAAGAGACACAAATAGACAAATAGAGATAGAAATAGAGATATAGATATAGATATTGAGATACAGAGACAACTATATTATGTATATATATATATATAGAGAGAGAGAAAGAGATAGAGATACAGAGAGAGAGAGGGAGAGAAATAGATAGACAAAATAGATAGATAAAAAGGGCGAAAGATGGAACACATAGATCGATCAATCGATAGATAGATAGATAAATAGATGGATAGATAGATAGAAGATAGATTATATAAATGGACGAGTTACCAAGATACTGGATACATTTCAGGTACGGGATAGGATGCAAAGAGCTACGTTTACATACATTGACCCACAAAATATGGTCATTCCTGGGATTCCTCTGATGAATCCCGCAGTTCCCGATAGTGAATACGCATGGGAACCAACCAATGCGATCAAGAGAAGTGTTATCCAGTGGGCTAGGGTGCCTGTTCCAAGGACCAACTGAAAAATACTAATGAAACACCATTCCAAGCATCCAAGAAACCACACTTTATGGTTCGCCTTCTAGGTCAAAGCTCGACAGGAAATCACCACGACTCAACCACCTTCCACTGCTAGGATCAAGCGACCCATCAGCCAAATGCCCAAAAACATCAGGACGTAACCTGCACCGCTGCAAACATGTGCGCCATGGTCTACATGTGGTGTATGGTCATTAAACCATTGGCATGGATTGATGACCTTCCCCTGCCGGTCAATCATGATCCGTTTTCATCATGTCAGAACTTGAGATGACTGGCAAATTTCTGGTGGCGACAATAGGATTCCACAGCGCGGAATACCAGGTAGATGAGTATTGGAAGTGGAAGGGCTTTCACGGGGAAACCAAGCATTTAGAACCTCGAAAACTCCTAGAGATCTAGGTCAACATGGACTCCAAACTCAAACAGCAACAGTAACAAAGCAGTCACCACCACAGGCTGTCTCGGCTTGGGCTTGAGGCGTTGCAAGCAACCACTTTTAGAGCGCAAAGGTCCGCCCCAAAAAACGACCAAAGGGAGCCCGAGTTGGCCGTGGAAGCCAGTGGCGGCACATTGTTTGCCAAATCGAGTGTTTGTTGCAGCAGGTACTGTACAACACCAAGGAACCATCATTGTGGGGCAACCCCCGAAATATACTCAACGTTTGTTTGACCCCTCTGAAATCCTCCGAAAACTAGGTGGCCATATTCAGTCTGGATATTTTCCCATTGCTCGTTGGACTAAACGTTGCGTATGACGTTGCGTATGACGTTTTTTTAAGGCTGCAACCACGTGGGTCCGCAGGTGGGTCCCCCGGTGGGTCCCCCGGTGGGTCCCCCGGTCAAGTGACATGCCAGCACCGCACCTGGTCTTTGATCAACCGCCCCAGGGAGCATCTGAGAGGCCGCGAAGACAGACATGCTGCCCAGCGCAATCTCGGCAGTGAGCTCCCAGCAATGCTTCTCCCCCAACAAGCCAAGGAGTCATGATCAAGGGATTTTGTATGACTGATCACTGATCAATTTAATGTTTGGGGGGGATGGTTGATGATATTCTGCCTCAGCGATAACGGGAGATACCCTACGTCCCAGCATTTCTTCATGTTTGTACAGCTCAGGGCTTCCACGGATTGCAGGGACCAAGCTTTTTTGGTCCCATCAGCCTGCGGTTCAATAGGGTACCAAGGGTACCATTAAAATCATCCAAGTACCTAGAGCCAACATTCCAGCAATTTAGGGGACCAAAGCATGATATAGTTTGGTACTTGCACAAAGCAATCGCACGCACCGCGCGGGCATATCGCCATCAAGAGTGTTATGGGTATAATCGAAAGAACATCGGGATTGAATCTAAACTCCCACTATAGCCACTGAACAAATGTCGGAAAATGAAAATGCAGCAGCCAAATAACAGTGAAGGAGTGGCAAGCTGTTGACATATCAATTTGTCCAGTCACAATGGGTAATTTCTAGTCTCAGAACAAAAATGTCCCCCCAGGATTGGTGGTTTCCAACCTCATGGTGCTGTGCTGTCCTCTCCTGCACTCTCTAAAAGAGACACAAATACAATTCAATAATCACCCCTGCCTCAGCCCCCTTGAAACCACCAATCACACCATGTCCAAGGCGCAAAAATGAGGCTCACGTGCACTAGCGTCGATGCCAAAACTCGCCGGGCCAAGTAAGTATTAGCGGCTCGAGGCAGCCTAAGATGGCTGTCGCGGTCGGTCTTCCTGGTTGATCGCAACCCCGAAACTTACAGGGTAGTCAAATGGCAAACTTGTGTGTGTGTGTGTGCGTGCTTGATTTTGACGTATGCCCACATAGGGCAAGATACAAATCAGCGTTGGCCCATTCTCCATGAATAATGAGTGGGATCGACAAGCAAAAGCACAGAGAAACAAATAGACAGCTGGTTGACAATATCGAAATAATACAATATATAGTACCAAACAACATCAGGGTATGCTGCCCTAGTCAGTAAGACTTGATATCGCTCGTATCACCCGAAGGAGAGCCGGCTGCCAAGGTCGTAACATGCTGGCCAGGTAGAAGCTGCTGGGCACCAAAGCAGCCCACTCTTCAGAGAAGCCAAACCTGAGCGCCCGAGGCGAAGAGGATCCGAATCTTCCAGGGCTTTCAACCGAAACCCGAGACCTTCACCTCCGAGAAGTGACAACCACAGCCCTGAAGTGCCCTGAACCCCTGAAGTGCCCTGAGTCTTTGCCCACCTCAGCACATCTCAACACCAAGAAGTTGTGCCTTGAAAAACCTTGGCTCTGCCGTCGGGCGGCTTCTTGGTGGTGAAGGCAAAGCCCCAAGCGCTGATGCTGGTGGAACCAATCTGTGAGATGAAGGCAAAGGTCAGACCTGTCGCAATGCCCAGGGATTGCACTTCTTGGTTCATCAGCAGGTCTAATCTGAATGGAGACGGACACTTCATCATTACATGGGTGTGGGTCAATCAAAAAGCGTAGGTGAACATGCCAACAAAGATCAAATCTAGTCATTGATGGAATGTTCACCAGGAGTATCGCCTTTGACTCGTGTTCTTGCCACTGTTGGTCAGTTGGGGACCGTGAACTGCCTGAAACAAAACCACCTTGGCTACCCTACGTGATCGCCCCACCAGGGGACCGCAAAAAAACATGTTGAGCAGCATGGCCGGTTATCAGGCCAGTAACCCCAAAAATTATGCAGCTATCCTTTCAACAAATCATTCATTCCAGGATCATAGCTACATTGCAGACTGATATTTCTGAAATCAAGATTCACGTCATTCAATGAACCAAAAACATGTATATACAGTAATTGATAATCAAGAACTGTTGTTGTCATGACAATGAATGTTTGAAAACCGCACCCACATACACCAAGGTCCCATGATGCAAGTTTTCCCTGAGCCGTGGTTCAGCCAGCTGCGCCAGTCAATGAGTGGCAAATATAGCTGCAACTGGCGGGAATAGCGATACAACCAACCAAATACAACAGAGTTGGGAGAATCTGAGAATCACCGATGAGAACGTGCTGAAGTTCCCATTGTGGTTGCTTGGTTCCTACATGAACACTGTGACCACTACCGACTAAGCAGCAATGACAATTGTGATACATCCCCGTGACAACATATCACAACAAATTCGTATTAATGTACTAATGACATCTATAGCTGCTATTGACCAGTTTCAATCAGTAGCAACCATCCTTATTCACCATCATGTAGCATTTTTGAGTATAACCACATGGCAGCGTAGCAACCGGTGAGAACATGGCAGCGTAGCAACCGGTGAGAACATGTCAGCAGTACCACCATACGACAGAATCTTATAGTTCATATAAACAATCTCAAACACTTTGGCAGTGGTGCTCCTGGGCAAATATAACCATCTCAGGGCAAATGGTGCTTCTATTAACCATTACCGACCGCAACTGGCCACGATTAACAACCATCAAATACAATCGACCACACCTCATTGAGCATTCTTAGCATCTGCAATCCATTCTTACCAGTTACCAACCATCAATGGCAATTCTGAACCCATAATGAAGAATGATTTACAATTTACAACGATCCATTCATAACCAATGGCAGATCACATAGAATCAACCACCATGCAATGGAGCCCGATTGAATAACCAATCTCAACCAAGTCCAGTCAACCACGAGCTTAGCAACTCGTGTTGATCACATTGATGACCAACGATGAACTCCACCAGTGGCAACCAGTACTGATCATCATAAAAGTCATTGAAACATCATTGATGGTCCAGTATTGATCAGCTGTAAAAGTCATTGATGGTCAAGTATCAGCCATAAGATCATTTAAATATGTTTAAATTATAAAGTATTGCTCATCATTGTCCAACTATCAATTACCACCATTGATAATAGTACAGTTTGAGCATCATCAACCATGAATAATTAGCAATGATTACTCCGTACTTGAACGTCATGATTACTCCGCATTTGGACGTCATGAGTGAGAATCATTGAAACACATTGTCTGACCATGATTTGCCAGTATTTACATGTATTTATCATCAGCAATCATCAATGTGCAACCACTGACAATTATATCATGATCATGATCGATCCTCAGACCATCGTCTCATCAATCATCAAGAATCATTGAACCAAGACGTTTGCTCATTTCACCATCACCAATCATGGTTGATCATCGTGTCACCATCACAAACCATGGTCTAATCACAATTGATCATCATCAACCTAACAATCCAACATCATCTAACCATGCTTCTTCACAATCTAACCATCATTGAATCATTAACACATGAAAAAAACAAACATATGAAACAAACCTATGAACAAACCATATGTTTCTTCATCATCTACCCATCATTGCCCTTGGTTCACCAGCACACGATGCCTGCTCGCAACACTTTGGGAGGAACAGGCTGCGAGACCTGACCCAAGGTCGCGATTGGTGGTAATCACGGGGCCGCAATCGCCCGTGGTAGGTTCATGTTGATGGGATATGATGGTTTTATAATGGTGAATATATAATGGTTACTGGTGGTAAAAAATGGCAAATAATGGTTCATGGTAAATGATGGTGAATAGATGGCTAACAATCTTGGTGAAGAGTAATGGTAAATGAGGATCATAGTGGAATGGAATGGTTAGCTAATCAATGATTAAGAATGTTTCACATTGGTCAACGGTGGTGGATGATACTGGCCAACAGCAACAACAACAACAACAACAACAACAACAACAACAACAACAACAACAACAACAACAACAACAACAACAACAACAAGTGACACAAGTACCTGGCGAACTGTTTAGTATATATCCAGTTGTTTAGTGAATAATCAAACAACTAGCTGTTTAGTCAAACAATGCAAATGAACTGTTTGCTTGTCCCTTGATTGCCCCAACACGGACAAGGAAACTTCCCCAGGTTGCTCAATCAGGAAGTCTGTGTCTTCGCCTGATCCATAGAAGCTTTCACAGCAGTTGCTCCATGCTCTGGGTTCCGGATCTTCTGCTTCCAATCCGTGGGCTTGCCTTAGTGTGACGAGTGCCAGACCACAGCTGCTTGGATTCCTTTCAGTCCTTAAGTCTATACGTCACTCTCTTCCTCCGAAGTTTCTCTTCCTTCAGAATCCCAACCAAAAAACAATGTTGTGGCACAGTCACCGGCGGTCAAACATCCATAAATGCAGGGGCCAATGGCATTTCGGGAACTCCAGCGTTGTTCGGCGCTACATCATCTTTTGCAGACTGTACTGGACCTCCCCTAATTGTCATCGTCGTGAAGTGGACCAGCACCAAACACAACCCAAGCACAAAACTGGTCAGTAGCTGTATATAGCTATAATCCATCCTTTTACCTTTTACCTTTGGCAGAGGGTCAAGCCGCCGACCTAAAGCTATAATCCACCTGAAGAATGTGAGCTAGCGGACCAACCATCATTAATACAGAGGAAAACAAGCACATTCAACCAAACCGCCACCTAGTACAGTAACTGTTTAACCACCATTGTTGGTTGTGATCTGCTACTACTAACCACTAGAACCCCCTCAACAAAAAGGTTTCAAGCCAGCTCTCCGCTGGCACCCAAGGTCACCATCTAACCGGCCAGCCATTCAACCCACCATCCTGGCAAACCAAGCAACCAGCCGACCGACCGACCAACCAAGTGGGCTCAACCAACAGGTATCATCAACCAACGTGAAGCATACATCAACCAAGATCATTGATCCACCAACCAGCATCAACCAACACCAACCAACACCAACCAACATTAGCCACGCCAACATCAAGCAACATGAACAATCCATCAACCAAGGTTAATCATCCATCAACCAAGATGAACCGTCCATCAACCAAGATGAACCATCCATCAAGCAACATTGACCATCCATCAACTAACATTCTCCATGAACCAACCAACTCATCTTGATTCCACCAAGGTTCCAATGCAGGCACGCCGTCTGATGACATGAAAAGCCAAGATCAGATCCACCATGAACAGGACATCCCACGAATGTCTGTGAACCAGAATGGCGATGTAGGGGGCCACCATGCCACCGATGCCGTAGCATAAGTCCTTCCAGGTTCTGCTTGTTTTCGGTAACAACGCTGACTGTATCATGTCTTTTTTTGCTGCTGCTGTTGGGCTGCCCTTGTGGTTGCTGTCGTTGTTGATTGCATTGCATCTGCCAATATGCAGTAATTATGCAACGTAAAAATGTGGTAACAAAACCTCACAAAGTCAAATAGGGAATCATCTGATGAAGGACTTTACTAGAAACGCCGTTTGAGGGCGACAAACCCCAAACCCCACTTGCAGAATATCATCAAGCAAGCAAGCGATGATAAGAGTAATGAAGCACTACTTTACAACAGATTGGCAAACAATTCCAAACACACACAAAAAAGTAAAATGCCAAGAAAACCAGTTGGGCCAGGAAAACCCGCAAAAAAAGCCAAGACAATGAACAAAAACAACCAAAAAAACAGTTGGCAACCATCCCAGGCTCGTACTTGGCCAGTTCGGCTCCGCTCCGTGCTTTCAACAAACGACCCACCAGCATGATGTTGAAGGTATCCAGCACAGCCATCGCAGCGCCGATACCAAAGAAGCTCAGACACAGAGCCCAGGCCTGACTCAATCCTGGGAGCTGGCTGGTTGCGGGCCTGGTCGCCTCCCCTGGTTGGATGGAGAAACTGCTGGTTGAAAACGAACCTGTTTCGAGCCGTACGCAAGAAAAACCCACGCAATTTGTACGAGAAAAACGTGATGTTTCCCCTCACTTTTTGAAACAAAGGTCTTGCAGCATGCAATATTGTCACAGGGGCAACCACCAAGCCCAAATGGAATTACAACAGCCAGTCCCCGAACACCAAATGCACCTCCAAGGAATGTATCATAATCAAGTATGCAATACAGGTGTGTGTATGCTCATAGAGGGGTAAGCAAAAAACGTGCACTAATGAACCAAAAAACAAATATGAGATGGAATGGGGACGTAGGATTACCAGTAAGTGTATTCAATGGACCATCGATCAACTCTCAAGGGTTGTTGTGCCTAGGGTAAAACCATGTAAAACCCCCGGAATGACTGCGAACAACCCACCAAAATCTGTCCTTGGACATTGATTTCTCATACGGTAGAGCCAATGAAAACCACAACAATTATTCTGAAGCATCGAAATGATTTGATGTCACCGAATGTTACCCAGCCACACCACCCAGTGATTCAGTAGAAACCTTGCATGGATTTCCTGATGAGAAAATCAGGGGCACCACTCCTCAAGGCAGCTCCAAGCTTCGTGGAACCATCAACACACAGAATGCCTTCAATGCCAACACAGATCCAAAGCCATACTGCGATTCTCCGCTCCAAATCCTAAGCGCCAGCTGCAGCCCCTGCTGCAAAATGGTTGGGTACTGTACATTCTCATGAGCGGTAACCTGGTAACCTCCAGCACCAACGAAGCCAATCAAAACCGCTATTTGATAATCGCAAACGTCATGACTGATAAACTATGATTTAGAAACTCATTATAGCTCACATGTTTCAACTTCACTACTTGACCATTCTTTATCAACTATATAATTGATTAAGCACTTCAGTAACTCAGTAACCAATAATTGCAGCGATATGCTGCTTCAAATTTGCCCCCTCCACAGCAGGCCGGTGTATCTTTGGCACTGCGGATTGGCACCTTGCGTCAACGACAACTAAGCCACTCGTTAAGTGGTGACTCCCCGTCCCTGTGAAATGATGTGAGGCATGACCATTGGTCAATCCCAGCATTTGAAGACATATCATGGTTATTGTTATTACTATTGTTATCATCATATGTATTTTTCTATATGGTTGTGGGCCAACAGCACCCAACACCCAACATGTTGTCACCAACAACTTGGCGCATCCAAGCTGTTGGCGCATCTACTCATCAACGACGCGACATTTGGACATTCCAAGCTTCAGCCTATCATTAACCATCGTTTTCCCTGTGAAATGGTTGGGGATTATCCCTCATGAAATTGGTTGGTTGACTGCTTGACCCATCGCCACATTCCAAGCTTCAGCTTGCCCAAGATCTTAGACATCAGCAACGGACCAGTGATCATCCCCACACCACGAGAGAAGGCCATAAGACCTGGCGAGGTGATGATGAGGAGCTCGCCAGGTACCGCCGGTAGCAATCAACAAATCCAGTGGTTCTGATGTGGTTAATCGATGTTAGCAAATCGTTTCTGGTATATCTTGAGATATATGTATATATTCATATATGTGTTTATTTATTCATACATTGAAGATAAATGTGTATAACATGCATGGCTACTGTATAAGATATATGACTCTATGTATCCACCATTGTGATATTGTCTATTGGCAATGATCAGCTCCATCAGCGGTAGCAAAAGCCTGGGATGGCGGCACCAGTATGGACACCACTTTGCGAACTGGGGTAGGTGAACATCCCAACAAATCGACTAGTTTGGTCAAAATCATTACCAAACCCTGACGGCACGCAGCATGCCACGACTTTTGCGTATGAGATACGACTTTGGTCAATGACCCAGTACCATGGTGTTGACCCACAGCCACATCCATCTTCTTGAGCATTACAGTATGTCCTATCATTACACATGCTCAATGACGAACTCGACCAATACTGACCATGATTTCAATGTTCATATCCATGCCAAAGCCATGAATAAGCCATGAATGAGCCATGAATGAGCCATGAATAAGCCATGAATGAGCTCGTTATCAACCCTTCTTAAGCATGATCAGCTTCCAGGCCACACCTTGAGGAACACCAGTCTGCTCTGCCACATACAGAGTTGCAGTTCCTGCAATTCCAACCTCAGCCCCGGATGATTTTAGGGAGTGTATGCAAGGAGTACTGACTGACTGTCAGATCACTTACCTGGGATATCATTGAGAAAAACCTTCATCGAATACTGTAGGCCATCCAAAGATCAGAATGACAATGCCTACTGGTGAGGTAACTGATCATCAGGATAACCATACGGACTTAGGTTTAAGTAACTTGGGTTTAATGATCAACGAGGTAACTGATCATTCTGACAGGTACTAAGCATCTGATAACTTGGGTTTGATCTCCGCTTCATCTGCCGCCAATGGCACCTCACAACTGCCCTCAGCTAGTTGAAATGTTTGTACAAATGTTTTTTTCATGCTATTTATATGTGTTTAAGAATATCTTGTTTACATAAATGCATACATATATGTCAATGAACAACTATATTTTTCTATATCAAAACTTCCGTAAAATCCCGATTGGGCTTCCCAGAAAGTGCCCGAGATACTCAAAGTGCCCAAGATCCTCAGGAGTTAGCCTACTTAAATGACTCTACAGTAAGTGCTTCCGTCCACGACTTCCACCCCGGAGTCTTTGCCATCCACGGAGCAGTGACTCCTCTCACAAAATTCCATAGAAAAAAGGCTTGTAAGACTCCGGAGCCACTTCCCATCGCCGCCCCGCAGCTAGCAGCGATTTCACCGCAAAAGCTGAGCCAGTGTGGCAGGTGTGGCAGTCGCCACCCAGGTGACATGACAACAAATCAAGGGTGAAAGGATTGATAACCAGCAACAGCAACCATCAGTGCCTCATGCCAGCTGGTTACAACAGCAATCAGTGGGGACCAGCTGGATGGCCAATGCGCTGTGAATGAAATGAGTTCGGATTCTTCATGAGTGCCCTAGACTTGGAGAACCAGCCATTTTTGGGACAGTTTTCCTACTATGAATTGGTGGCTCTCCACATCAAAGCGTCAACTCAGGGTATCTGAACCAACACCCTGGCTGTGGCCATGCAGTCCTACACTGAGCGGTAAGGCAGAAAAAGCCAGTCGGATAGTCCGATAGTGCAACCACAGCCAATCATCACTACAAATGACTACGAATGGTGGTTTCTCAAAACGGGGGATCCCCAAAATGGATGGCTATCAATTACTACAAATGGCTCATATTGGATGATTTGAAAGGTACCCTTATTTTGAGAAACCACCAAATGGACATGTCCAGGGTACCTGGCAAAAACTAGATATCATAGCATCGCAGTTGCTTGTGGTGACTTGGTACTGCCTGCGGCTGTTGGGGTGCAATCCGATTTTGTCAATCTCAAGTATTGGCTATGGCATGCTATGACCATGCACCTGTGCTGAACCACAAGAAGACTTTGTTTTTTCACCATTGTTCACATGGAACATAAAATCCGTGCTGTGTTCTTGGCTCAGAATCACATCAACAACCACAACATCCACAACAAGCAACATCAACAACCACAACAAACCCAACAACAGCCTCCCCAAAAAACACACCACAAGTGGACATCACACATCTTTTGCGACAGTTCTCTGCCACCGCCTTTCATACTTCGAGCCCTTCGAAGGCTTTGCTGCTTCTTGAACATGGCTGGTAGTCGCCTGACAGCAGTGGCGATTGCTATTCATCCACGGTGGAATTCTGCGGAAAGTACATAAGCTTTGCTTCTGAATCAAGTTGATGGAATATGAATCACTGCTTCTTAATGAGAAAGTAAATAAGTTGATGGAGCTTCTGTCAAACAAGCGTTTAAATGAATCCAGCGCAATATGTTCAACATACTGTAGGGCTGTGGGGCTGACCAACCGTGATAGCAGCGCTGAACCATCATGATGACATCACCACAGCAAAAGGCAAAAGTTCTGATGGTCATAATCCGTATGGTTTCACTATTCACGAAGGAAGCCCTGGACCCATTGATAGGTGGTGAAATTTCGTATATCTTCCATCAACAGTGGCCCTTGTACTAAGAATTCCTGATTCCTTTCTTTTGCTAGCCTCAATTGAATACCCCCACCTCTGCAAGCAACACCTATTTTGCCATTTACCGGCAAAAGACAGGAACCGTAATCCCTTCTCTGATATGTGCAAAATTCAGAGCTTTGGCAAGGAATCATACCGCTCGGGGCTGTATGTCAGTGGAGATAGAGGAAAAATCCCTCTAGCTCTTCATTCGGAATCCCAACATCCATTTCAAGGGCTGTCTTTGAAGATGGCTAACCCAAGTTAAGATTTCAGAATTCACCAAGATTCCTGGCTTTTGATCCCCAAGCACCACGGAATGCTTCGTTCCTGTCCCAACGAAGCTCCAATGGTTCAATGATAGTTTTGGTGAATGCATCTTGGATGACGGTGGTATCGCTGCTGTCAAAGCACTGCCGCTGGCAGCGCATTCAAACATTTGGAAGCGCTCCATGTTTTGGATTATGCAGTGCTGGTCTGGTTTCGTGGTAGAGGTTGCGGTCATTCGACGTACAATATCTCTGGCACTTTTTGGATGTCTGGCTTGGCATGGAGGTATGGATTCTAGACCCTTGCTTGTCAATTTTAGCTGCTAATGCTTTGGATACATATTATGTCCCCAGATTTTGCTGCAAACAAAATATGCATCGGGTGTTGCAAATGGTCTGGCCCAAACCGAAACACCACCACCCTCAACTTGATGTACCCTTCAACAGCGACTGGCGTCCATTCAATGTGCAAAAAATATCATCACGTCATTTCCGGGTGGATGACGGGACTTTGTTGATAAATTAGTGTCATTTCTCAGATCGGTACAGGGATACTGCGTGTTTACTGCGTGTTCCTGATTCCTTTCATCTCAGCCTGGAATCATATGAGCTGCTAAAGAAATCAACCAGTACCATTATAAAACGAGTAATGATTGTGATGGCTAATACTGGTTGGATCTTGTTGTTTTTTGGTTGCTCAATCAAACATCAAAATCAATACTGTTTTTTTCCATCATTGAATCAACCACAATCAAATGAATTCAGTTCATTCAGTAATATATATTCAATTTGTTTGTTTGTTTCATTTTCACATCTTACACTTCACCACAAAATCATAATCACATCTGGTTGAATGATGGTTTATGATCCCTGATGTTCACCGCTGCCAGCCATTCAATCCCACCAGCTGCTCAATGCCGCTCACCTCAGACCCCAGTCGTCACAGCTGCGCATGAGCTCGGAGGACATGTCGTCACTGCTGAAGGAAAGGGCCGTCTCCTGGCTGCAGCCCTCAACATGTCAGATGGTGACCGTTCCAGTCACTGATGTTTGAGGATCGTTGCATGTATACACACCATCATCATCATCATCATCATCAGCATCATCATCATCATCATCATCATCATCATCATCATCATCATCATCATCATCATCATCATCATCATCATCATCATCGTCAACATCGTCAACATCGTCAACGTCAATGTTTATATATGTATATATATATATACCAGTATATAGACATGTATATGGTGCCCCCCGGGGTACCTAGATTTGGGTCAAATCCAATGTCAACACCAGGGTTGGTTGACATTTCAAAATGATTCTGGTACTTAGAAAATTTGATAGAATTGATTCCCAGCGATTGCAATCCTTGAATCCTGGATTCAAGTTTCAATCCATACATATATTTCTATATATATATATATACACATAAATATGTATGAAAATAAACAAACATGTACAATATAATATATTATGTATATGTGTATTATGATCAAATACCTATCTATCTAAACATAAATGTGTATATATATATATATAAATTATGTGTGCCTGCTCCTCTGTGTATATGTCGGTACTGGTAGTGATTCAAAATGCATGTTTAGGCGCATGCGTGTATGTGCCTGCTCCTGTGAGTACGTTCATAGTGGTTGCCTTTCATATGCACATTGCTGAAGAACATTCTCGGGATGGTGGTTTCAACCTCTATGAAAATAAGCTTGTCAACCAACCAACCCTGGTTAATATTGGAGAACATAAAACATGCTTGAAACCACCAGCCAGTAATGGGAGTGAGGGACAAGGGGGAGGTTTGCAACCAAAACAACCCATGATATGTTGCAAAAACTGTTGATCAAATTGAAACATGATCCCAAGTGAGCGTCGTCGAAAAAGTATGATTCCATGGAAAGGACACAAACGTTCTCTTACACCAGCGCGCAAACGCGGTACTTACACAGTTTTGACTTACGCAGGGGATATTCGGGGTTCAGGGCTTACGCAGATTTTTCGCGAACCAGGGTCAACAAGAAGCAACATCCAACTGGAACGAGTCTCTCTCTCTCTCTCTTCTTGCGCAATGCAGAGATCTTGTGACAACAGCATCTTCTTGGTTGTTGGGTTCCCTGAATGGTCCAATGTGCACGCTGGACTTACTCATCACAGGAAGCGCTTGAGCGACTCCAAGGTTCATATTTAAAGTAATGAGATGGACAGTTTGTGACATATCTAATTTGTATCTAATTGTTATGAATCATTACTACATTTAGTTTAATTCGTTACTACCAGTAATGATTGTTATTTGCAATCTGCAAGCCGGTTTTCAGCCGAGGAGAGGAAATGAATGGTACAAAGACATACAAAGACCAATTCTGAGGATCTTCAAGCACCATCACGTGACATGATAAAACACTTGTACATCAGATCAATGCAATCGAGTCCAGATGCAGTTGCTGAAAGGCATGCTGACCGGAATGCTTGGGCATGAGCTCACGTGATCATTTCTCAAGAACACGCCTTCGCCAGCTTCCGAAACACAGGGTTTTGCCTACCCAAACATCTAGAGATCCTTGTTCCATTGAAACGTGCTTTTTATGGATGGGACACTCAGAAAACCTTGAAACCACCCCGGATGGACCAATTGATCCACTTCCGCATCTCTCCCAGCGACGGCGCTCCGCCAAGAACTCGACTGCGGGTGCGTCAGCACGTGCAGTCATGGCCGGGATATGCGGCTTCGGCCTGTGACTGTCGCCAAGCTGGGTATCAATGGGAGCTGTGGATATCCTCAATGACGTTTTGGAAGGCAAGCTGATGCCCAGGTTACTGAGGGTTGATGGTTGGTATCAATGGTTGACTACTCATTTTATGGCTCCTAGGGGTTGTTGTTTAGCGGAAACCCACCAATTCTTAGGAGACTGCTTTTGATCCATGGCAAACTGCAGGCCAATGACAAGCACGGCAACAAAATGAGCGGGGTTTATGTTCATTAGGACCTTGTCCAACAGACCCAGCATCTCATTGATATATATATCTATATATATATATATATATCGTTTTACCAATGTGTCAACCCATCGATCCACCAAACAACTAACGCCAGAAACCAAACCAACCAACCGCCAATCAGCGTGGCCGGTCCTGTCTTTGAGCTGCGGGACCGGGGGCCTGGGGCTGCGCTATGCTTGGGATCCCACCGGTCGACTCAAGGCCAGATCCATAGCTACTGGACCCTCCATAGATAGTAGATCACCTCCTGTATAAGCTGCTTATCTTAAACTGGTTGGGGGTTTCAACCCTATGAAAAATATTAGTCAACCAACCATTTGTTAATGATTACTAGGGAAAATGAAAAATATTTGAAACCACCAGCCAGTAAATGATGGGTACAAAACCACCAGGAGGGAGGCAACTCGGAAAGTGACAACTCCTTACATGTTCTGAAGCTGATCATTTAAACTGACAAGTACATTAAGTCTTTGACATATTTTGGGTTCATCTGCTCTACGAAAATTCAAACACATGTTGGCGTATGGACTAGGATCTTCAAGACCATCTTGATACAAACCAAGTAATCATCGGAACAGCCGTACAGCCTGGACATCATGACCATGTGTATAAATAATATCGATTGCAAACAAATACAAATTGTCGATGAGAAGAGCGAGCTTTTCTCCAGCAGTCCAACAGGGCTCTTGGGAGCACTTGGTCTTGTTAGAAGCCAGCCACAAGAAGATGTACTCATCAATCTACTTGGCACCCCATTTCTGTTCCATTCACATTTTCCAAACTTGTCATGCCGTTTTCAGCCATGACAGAACACCACAATTCATGGAGACAAGCCAATCCTTCGAGATCCAGCAGCTCGATTTGCAACATGATCATAGCTTAGTATACGCTCCCATTGGTCGTATCAAAGAGAAGCATACCACACCGTTTCGACAACCAATGACAACTTCATACAGTGTTTTTATTCTTGACATGCTTCTATTGTCATTATTATCTCTGTATCAATCTCATTGGATGACGCGGCATCATTCGCATCACCCATCTTGAAATTGCCACTCGTTGATCACCATGGAGAGCATCAAATGTGTGGCTTCAATCCTCGTATCATTTCAGTTTATTTCAGCTGCATTACATCCAAGGTCAAAGAAATGCTCTGATGCTAAACCAAGCGTACCGTACCTTACTTTTCACATCCTGAAAATTGTACAGATTCAGAAGCTGCAAGCTCATCTATTCGACCCATACCCACTGACAATATGCGATGGGTCGACAGTCGACGGATGGATATATTCAATCTCAGAGCAAAGTAGAGGGTTTACCACCATCACCAACATGGTGGTTTCTCAAAATAGGGGACCCCCCAAATCTTCCAGCTTACAAACCATTAGTAAAAAACCATCCACTTTCGGGGTTCCGGCTTGTATGAAACCCCCATATCGTGATTCACAATTAAACCATCATTAACTACAACCACCCTTGACCACCATCAGCACCCATCAACCACCGTTAACCATCATTAATTAACCACTATGAACCACCATATGATTAACCATTAATCACCATTATGGGTGGTTTATGGTGGTTAATGGTGGGGTTAATGGAGTTAATGGTGGTTAAGCAACCATAAACAACCATTAACCACCATAAACAACCAACCATTAACTACCCATATGATTCACCACCAACCAACCAGCAAATCACCCCCAGTTCCACCCATCCGCCAGGCCGTCGCCCTGAGCTTTCGGAGTTGTCGGGCGGCCGGCGCCAGCCGGACAAACTGCTGGTCCTGGGCCGTCCGTCACTGGATTTTTTGGCGGTCAGATGTTGGGCGAAGGTCGTTCCCTGTAAACCTAAGATTGGTTACCACAAGGGTTGGTTTATGCTTGGTTAATGGTTGAGTTAATGGTTGGTTTGGCTAAGATTGGTTAATGAGTAGAACATCTGAAGTTTTAAACACAAATGTTCATGTGTTTTTTACATTTGGTTGATGCCAATTATAATGATGGTCATAAGTAAAAGCAATTGTTTCTGAAACACTATTGGTTGTTGTAAATCATCTATCTGATTCCGAACTATTAATTATCATGATTTGCTCAGCATCAATTACCAATACATCTATGAACCATTAAATATTGCCGATTGATTACTACTTACTGGCGAATAGTCAATGATATCAAGGGGTAGGTGCAAAGTAATATTAACAATGGCTACAATTATGCATTGAGCAGTAATAGTTAATCATGAATATTCTATGCTCATCATTCGCCCGAAACAGGAATAGTATCAGTTCTCCATTGGTTTACCACAGTATGAATTAATCACTCATAGTGAATCAAGATTTGTACCCAATGACCTCTACATGAGATTTTTTGAAACAGTCCCCACCTCCATCAGGGCACCAGCAAGTAGGCAGCGTAAGCACACCAGGAGAGGAATGCAAATAACTTACAAATGGCACACAAAAAACAAGTTGGTGAGGATAGTTTCGCTGCAATTGCGGTTGTGCGGCCCTATGGGGCTGCCCCCAACTCCTAAAACTGAAGAATTCAGTAGCTTTTGGGTTCCCAAATCGCCAGCGATATTGTGTTTTGGTTCATTGTAACCCCTCATCGATTTTGTTCAGTTCCAAGACAAGTCTTGCAAGATTGGCATGTTATTTTCTGATGCAGAGTGAATGGAAAATACATGAATATACATACTGTATTTAGGTGTTTGTCTAATTATATATATACATGTAGCCAAATGCAAAAACACATACAAATACATAGTCCTGTATGCATGCACACTTATGCAAATTACATGAAATCACATTGAACATTACAGGACCCTGCATTGCATTGTGTAGATCGGATGGGATTATGCTGGATGTCATGCATGATTGTGTGTATTCATGCATGCACATATGCATTCACATATGCACACACACACAACAAATGCTCAAAAGTCACAGACACACATGTACGCATGCTAATATGGACATGTTACATACATTGTTTCATAACATACATCCCAAGAAACATAAACAATTGCACACATATACATGATTGTACATGCACATCAACACATGAAAAAACAAAGTCACATGTGTACATATCCATGACACTACATTTCATGAAGCCGCAATATCATATATAAGTACATTGTACACTACACACATCAAATCACATCACATCCATCATATCAGGTAACGCATGACCTGACGTACAAAATAGCACACATACAAGCTTGCATATACACCAGAATAGGCACAAGTTCACGCACATTTGTGCATACACACATTACACTGCAGTACAGCAATAATTGCAGAGATAATAAACACATATCGCACAAATAACCCCCGAACTGATGCACAACAACCACAAATACACAACCGCAAAACAAAGAAACTTGGCACGCACATGTGTGCATCTGATGATATCTGTATATCTATGTAATATATGTCTACACAATAATATGCATCTAAATATCCATGGAGGCAACCACTTGGTTTCCAGTCGGATGTGAAGTTTCCGCCAGGTCACATGGGAATGGTTCCTTCCTCAAAGCTGATCATCCCCGGCGGCTGTCGCGGAGATTGACACACAATCTCCTGGTGGAGCTGCACCGGTCAATGTACGCGTGGGCATCAGAATCAACTGGGGCGGGTGAAAATTGTTTTTGAATTGATGTCAATAGATGCTTACGATTAGTACATATTTGTACACTAGTAACTAGTAAATATAAGTGATGTTTATGGTATAAATACATTTCTAGTATAATGAGTAATGTATAACATGATGAATAAATGATGATGTACATATTATATAGCAATTATGACTATATGTTTATACTTACTAAATATCCGGGCAAGTAGCAATGCATGTGCATACATTGTGCATACAAGAAGTGTGATTGGAAACAAATGGACGTGACGACATAATTGCAATAGATGATTTTTGACAAACCATAGGTAAGATTGAGAGCTTTGAAATGGTATGTGTATGTCTTTGGCAGTTTGATCGGAATTGCCTGTGTTCTATCAGGATTGATTAGTAAAGGACATCTCTGCAATGGACCGACACACAATGATGAAAACCAATGCAAATTAAATATAGATTTTGCTGACGCAAATATTGCCCAAAGCAAAGTTGATTACTACAATATCAGTCAATAGTTGTAGGCGGAATTGCTAAATCATTTGAATGACACCGGCTTACCAATTGACGGGAACAATAATTGGAAAGGGGAGGATGGATGATGGGGGGGGTGAGCATGAGCCAAGAAGTTGCAGTACACTCTGGTTGCCTGATAGCCCGATCATTCGCTGTCACCTTCAGCGATGAACAATCAAGTGCTAGCTTGAGATTTCAGTCATCTTGACCCATGGATGCCATGGCCGGTTTGCGACCACCAAACATTGACTTTTCAAGCCAACTTTCTCTCTCCAATTGTCAGCCACCAAACGTTGGATGTGTGATATCCTGACGAAACGACTGCGCAACCAACTTGCGGATCTTTCCCACTTCTAAACTAAACCATTTCTGGTCGGTGGTTTCAACTCCTCTGAAAAATATTAGTCAACCAATCAAGTGTTAACAACTACTAGGGAAATTAAAAAAATATTAAAAACCACCTGCCAGATTTTCATCCACTTTTGAGTCTGCCTCCATGAACCAATAAGGCCTGCCCAACTACCCGCCCTTGCCCCCCAAAAAACACTCCAAGGGACCGGTCTGTCATGCAGCACAGGGTCTAAGCGGACCAATTCCTGAACAGGAACAAGGAATTGAATGGTTGAACATGGCTACTGGAAAACCTGTGTGAAAATTTCTGAGGTCATTGAATAGAATGGTTGAACCTGGCTAATTTGTAGTTTGTGAATGATCAGCTGAATTGGCCATTGGTTGATTTCGTAGAAAATAGCAAGTATTAACAACAAACCAGGAGTCAATTGATGCTGAATGATAGTTGATAATGACCTGCTCCTAGCAATTGGTCATGACAGGTTAATGACCAACCAGTAGTAAATCATGATGAGTTGACACTGGTGTCGCTTGATGATGGTCGAGACTGAGTAGTGATAGTTACAAGATATGAAACCATTGCCAACAACAATGGCCCTGCACAAATACCAATATTCAAAGAACCCTTGGTAGAAGTGATGCCGACTAGATACAAGCAGTCATTATATGTTGTCATAATCAAATATCATTGAAAGCCTACCAGTAGCAGTCATTAGTATCAGGCAAATATGGGTTGTGTCAATACCAACCAAAAAACCTGGGGTCGCTCACATCCCAACAAAGACTCCAATGTCCGATGTGTTGGTTTATCCGTAAATTGTGAACCGCCTAGGGTTCAGGTGGGCATTCAGGAATGCTGGTTTCATTTTCACCGGGACTGCATTGACTTGTCTACCAAAGGGTAATGCAACAATTGCCGTCCAACTGAATATTTATTTGGATTCCGCAGAATGTGATTCATAGAGATCACATTATATAATGTCCATGTGTGTACAGTAATCTCATGTACACTGGGAAACGTAGTGTAGCAAAACCAAGGCATCTGAAGGTTCTCTGCCTACAACTGGTGAGCTTCAGGTTTGAACAATAGGCGGTGGAATAAAAGCAATACCTCTACCTGTCCGTGAGATCTCTGCGCACGAGACACCATCCAGGACCTGTACCTTATATATCCGTGATGTCCATGAGTGCGTAACCCAATCATCGGGGTAGTTCATCACAGCAATGATGACAACAGCAACAAGAGCAATCTGCGTATCCACTCCCAGTACGCAACTAGTAGCTTATCTTTGATACGCAGGCACCATCCGTCAACAGGCTAGATGGTGACATCCCTGTCTCTATGGGCGGCATCCCCATTCTTGATTGTTGCATACATCCTTCCATCTAATGATGATATGCCTGACGTTGTCTTGCTGTCCCGATTGTGCAAGACTGATTGCTTTTTGTCAAGTGTGGTTGATTATCGATGATATGATTGTTAAGCTTGGCTAATGACTATTGTTTCATAAGGGTCAATTGATAATTGCCAAATGTTGCCGATGGCTTCAAGTCATTGCACGGAAATGAAAACTGTTTACAACCAGGTACCAGCGGCACCGGCAGGATACTATTTACTAGACATGCGTCGCTGTCTAGCATGTTGCCAATGCTTGTCACTTGAACAAGGTTGTCCATAACAATGGTAAATGGTCAGTCATGATTCGTATTGGTTTGACCATAGAGAACCACGCTGAAACATGAACATTCATCCCGTACTGGTTCAAAAAACCGATTGGTGACAGTAACCGGCTAAGAGGATTCAGGTCCTTAAGGGCTCAATTCGGCTGATGGATCAGTAAGGGTCAGTGGTTAGTACTGATTTGTAAAGCTCAGCGAGCCACCACGAACAATATCAACTGTTCTTGGTGAGCAATGGATGTGTATGACCCGTTGTCAAAAACCGCTTTTTTGCCATCAGCAATAATCAAAATGGCATGCAATCATTGTCCACCATCAACAATCAATAACCATAGCACCATTTATGGTGAACAATCAATGATAAGTGATTGGTGGTTTCAATTCCTCTGAAAATATGCTTGTCAATCAACCAACGAGCAAAAAGAAATGTTCAAAAAACAAACAATTAGTTGTCCAACCATTGTTGTTGGTCACTTTACCCTAATATCGACCACTAGAATTCCACAATACCCTTCTACTAACAACTATAATCACCACCGTAACCACTATAATCACCACTTTAAGGTTCAAAACCACCATGGCTCCTGGATGGCGCTCCTGCCTTCTTCGGTGGCGCTGCTGACCGGGAAGACGGCAGCGCAGTCGCGCCGGTGTCGGCCGCCTCGTGAGGCTGGAACTAGAAATCACTGGTGGTTGATATTGAATCCATTAAATCATTGTAAACTTGGCGGCTTATAGATCCCTTGCTAAAAATATATGTTTAGTGGTTATATGGGAAATCAATGATATCCCAAAATCACTAAAAACCTAAGTTAGTGGGTATAAGCCATCCAGTAAACCATAGCTATCTATTGTGTAGCATTCTTATCAATCATTATCCTTCAAAAAAATGTGCTAACCACTATAAATCACTACCATTGCTGGTCAAACCAGTATAAATCACTATAAATCACTATCATCAATCATTATCAACCATTATCAACCATCACTAATCATCATCCATCACTATTGTTGCTAATAGACTGTTGGTTAAGTACTACCCCACTAAACAATTGCTTGTCAGTGGGTACCTAACCCATTACTATCAATATTACTAACCACTATCAGTCACTATCATCATTAGTGGGTTACTTAGTGATACTTAGTAGTGGGTTAGTATACCAAAGCTTAACCAACCAACATTTCTGTTGGTACTCGACCCCCAAGTAGCCGGGTCACCGGGTCTCCCCCAGGTGACCGGTCACCGTTGCCCTTCACCACAACGGTCACCGTCCGTTGCGCCACCAGGACACTGGTCCGGGTGCTGCGCAGGGCAGTTGGTTCCGGCGCCAGGTCAAACGCTCCATGGCCTTGGCCTACCGAAGACCGTGGCGAGCCATGGGTGATGAGATGATGGTTGATATTGAAGGTGGATGGTTGTTGAGTTGAGGTTGATGGTTGATGGTTGTGGGTGATGTTGATGGTTGATGTTGATGTTGAAGGCTGTTGGTTGATGAGTTGAGGTTGATTGCTAATGGTGGTTGAGTTGGTAGATGATGTTGGGTAAGCTATTCAATAAGAGGAAGAAGGGAACATGGGCGGCCTTCAACTGGCAACGTTTAATACTTCGATTCGTCTTTGATTGGCTGATGGTTGAGGAGTTCGGGATGAGCTGTGGTAAGCAATCTCGAATGATAAGATGGTCCAACCACTGATCAGGATTCAATATCATCGCCCAGCAACGGACGTACCACCCATCTATTTTGGGCAGATTCAATCTGGTGAGGCTAGATCTTTACACAATGGAGCTGCTTTCGCGAACACTTGGAATTACATAACTAAATATGTACATGTTCAAGTTTGTGTATTATGCATTATATATTATATGTTGTGTATTTAGTATGTTGCAATCCTATATCATATATAATTGATATTTGTATGGCAATTGTCAAATATCTGTGTTCAAAAAAAAGCTTTATTTTCCAGATAGATCTAGCTTTCCATTATGCCCGAATCATCAATTGCGAAGGTTTTCAATCTATACATCCTACCTGCTCGCCTCTGCGATGGCTTACATCTCAAGAAAATCTACATCCCTTCGCTGCTGATGCTGACATACACGAGACCATGATGGAACTCAGTTTGCTATACGTTTACACAGTTTTGCCATACATGTTCATGGCTGAAAATGGGCCATGACAGCATCCGGCCAGCCCTGGGATCGCACCTCAACTTGGGGGCCATCCGCATCCGAGGTACTGCTGGGAGATGATGAGCATTCCCAAAGAGTTGGGATATGACCACGAAATTGACCAGAACTGTATCTTCCCTTTACATAAATTCCTTGACCATGACTTCTAGCAGCGTGCCATATGTTTGTTGTATGATTTGGATTGATTTCCCGATCATTAGCAGCCATGTCAAACCTGTCACTACAAAGCCGCAAAGGTACCCCCAAGTGGCGCCATTCCCACAACGACGAAGCGATGCCTTCAACTTTTCCATGAGCGGTGCTGACATCACCCTGGCCTGGGAAGGTGTTCTGCTGCATGGCTGTGGTGCTGCTGCCAAGGCTTTCCTCATGAAACTCTTGAATCAAAAACATGTGTCAGAGAGTTTCCTGCTACTAGTAAGTAAAAGAAACATGACTGTCCCAGGCATCCATCCCGATGCTAATGTCCTTGATTTCAGCTCACTGAGACCATGCTCTCTTTCAATGTCTTGGTTGCAAAAAGAGCCCCTGCATGAGACAAAACGGCGAACAAGAATGAGATGGGATCATCTAATGATGCGAGAAGGAAACAAATAAGCCGTTGACAGGAACAGAGACTAGAAAGCAGACTTAATAACTGAATCACAAAGGACAACAGCAGGAAACAAGCAGCCAGAATATGGACACACCATGGTACACCACAGAATCGAGAAGAGTGCAAAGCAAACACACTATCCAACACCAGAGCTGACACTCCAAGAAATCATCAGGAAAGCGAAGGAAGAGGGTAAATGACAAATGAAGGCAGAATAAGGCAGACCTCATAGGAGAAAAATATTGCCCGGACTTTGCAGGAAAACCTGTAAGAACTATGGAACGATACGTTTAAGCATCAGAGCCTGACACCACCCCGCACCACTCAACCTGGGAACCAAATGGATAAACTGTTTGGTAACGACTCGAGCAGAATCTGCAGGAAACTCCACCGCCTCTGGGGGACAAATGAACGACAAGTGCGCAACAAAGGGGTACTGCATTTGTGAAACAACTACATAGAGGGAGACCTTCAAACACCCAAGTGCCTGGAAATATGACAACCACATCAAGGGAATTGAGCGTCATCAAAAAGGGCAGACCAACGATCGCACAGAAGACGGATGCATCTTGCTATATCTTGATAAAAGAATTGAAGACACCCTTGGTTTATCTTGGTTTTCTGTTCGAGAATTATCCACAAATGGAATGGCTCCGGTGTATTGATTGATTGTGTGGACTGTCATCATCTAGGCAGCTCCTCAATACCTCAGTCTGACAAAACCTTGAACATCATCAGATGAAGATGCTTTAAATAGGAGTGTTCAGAAGTGATCTGTATCACCAACACGACGATGGAATGATGAAGGATGTTTTTGTGATCTCTGCGCCAATAAACTGGGTACTTCCGGAGCTATCCTGACAAAGCAACTCATTTGGACGAGCTTGCGGATGCTCCGTGTAAATCAGCAGATCTGTATTCATAGCCTCTTTGGTGGTATCCCTCCAACTTTCAAACAAATTGGGCTGTGCTCGTTGTATTTGTGCCTGCAACTGGTTCGTCATCCTGGTGTTAGATGGTTGGGTTCCCTTTTCACATTGACAGATTCATCCTTGCCATCCTTGTTGGTTACGCTTCATAACCGTTATCAAGCAGTATTGACCATCATTGACCATAGTGAATCACTATTGACCATCATGAGTAAGTAGCCATACGTGGTCTTTCTCAAAATCGAGGGACTCTCCAAATCGTCCCATATCAACCATTTACAGTGGTCAACCAACCATAACTTGGGGCTTGAGAACGCCGCACGAAGCGAACCAACACGCCCGGGCGTGTTGGATGCGAACCCCAACGCTGGACCAAGGCACTAAATCGCTCAAGGGCAAACTCAGCACCAAGGCCTCCAGGGATTCCACCATCACCTGGGGCACAACGACTAGGACTACGTCTACGACGCCCTGCTGCTATTACTCCTACTGCTTCTGCCTTGGTGGAATCAATCAAGCTGCTTGACCAACATCGGCTCTGTATGCGTCTTTTTGCATGGGTGCGTATGTCCTGAAGGACGCGAGCAGTGCATCAAGTGATATTGGTCCTGGGTCACTACAAGTTTAGCAAAGCAAAGAAACTTTGCAGGAACAGTCCGAATCGTTCGTGGCATGCCTTCACAATCTCTGCATGGGTACGAGTCCATCCCGAGCTGTTACAGAATCCCACTGCGGAATGTATGTTTTGATTGATAGATACATCAATGATAGATGAATAGATGAATAGATGGATGATTCTTTGGACTGTTTGATTGACTGATTGCTTGCTTCATCTTCGGCAAAGTGTTGAGTTGTTAATGATTGCATACTCCCAGGTACAATCTCATGATCATAGTACTACTGCGGGGACCAGCATGTTTTTCGGCACAGGCACATTCATGGACGTTCCTAGAGAATATGTTTGGATTCGTAGTTGTGTCCCCACTTCCTGGAAGTTCTGGAATCAATGCATGCACAATCAAAACACCAAAGACTACGTAAGGACATAGTTGATGAAAGGTAATGAATGACCACGAAAATGTATGGATCTACTTAGATGCACAGATAGATAAAGTGATGGATGGATGGATGGATGGATGGATGGATGGATGGATGGATGGATGGGTGGATAGATAGATTCATGGATGGATAGGTAGATTGATGGATGGATAGATAGATTCATGGATGGATAGATAGATGCATGGATGGATAGATAGTGCAAGATAGGTAGATCTTAGATACATAGATACAAATATGTAGAAACTTGGATACATAAATCGATAAATATAGATAAATTGATAAATGTCTAGATACGAAGTAAGAAAGAAAGACTGACATTTAGATGAATAGAAAGATAGATAAATAGAAAAATAATGAAACATAGATACAATAGGTAAATGATAGATACACATGGATAAATAGATGGATGGATAGATGGATAGATTGACTCGTACAAGTATGTGAGATGTTCCTACGCTCTATTAGTGCTACCCCACAATGCAGCCACATGGATACACATTCAAAGAAGCAATCTATGGATCATGACATGTCAATGTGCCTATTTTGTATATTTTTTTTGTACACTCTTGGGTGTAGTACTTGTTCAAATCAAAATGCCAATATTGAAAGATCAAATCTGTCTAAGCTGGTTGTTTACATCCCGGCCC
The DNA here is from genome assembly GCA_009767595.1 of Symbiodinium kawagutii. Lineage (NCBI taxonomy): Eukaryota > Dinophyceae > Suessiales > Symbiodiniaceae > Symbiodinium > Symbiodinium kawagutii. Next base: position 45,909 of record VSDK01005237.1, on the reverse strand, counting down.
AAAGTTCAAATGATGATCAACAGCACTGCCGGCAGAACACCGTGAACGGTTCGGGCTCGTCTGCCAAGATGGATGCAGCATTCACCGCATGGCCAGGAAGCAAAGTACCACCACCTGCACGCATGCACTGCGGCCCTGACAACCACAAATGATTGGTAAACCATGTGACCAACAATCTGGGGTTTACCATCAATCTGGGTATAAGCAATGAAAAATGGTATAAGCAACGAAAAACTGTATAAGCCCAAAAATGGTTGCTACTTTTTTGTTTAATCTGGGTATAAGCAATGAACAATGGTAAATGCTGACCACTGCTGATGGTAAACCATTGCGCAACAACCACGAGACTATGATGCAATCCCCAAACAGGCTGAAACATGCTGAAACAATGTTATTTGATCGACCATTAGGTCAGCTCTTGAAGCCTTGGTTGGGAAGACTGACCAGCCTCATAACAGTCCAAAGGCGAAATCCATTGTTTGTTTATGTCTATGCTTCAACCTGGCAACAAAATACACCCATCATTGACGATCCAATAAATTATTCAACAGCAATTGATCATCCAGTGTCAGAATGAATCATTGTCCCATGATGGCTGAATCATCCCAACAATGCTTGATGAAATTGGGATCATCCCTTATCAACCATTTTATTGGCCATTCTTAGCTGCTCTTAGCTACAATTAACTACGACTAGCCATTCTGAACCAGCATCCTCTACCATGATTCATCCCTTGTCAACCATTTACCCATCATTTATTTGATGGACCATGCCATCATCATTTACCATGATCATGATTCATCCCTTATCAACCATCAACAAAATATGATCATATCATATCATATCATATCATATATAGATAAATATAAATATAAATATAAATATAAATATAAATATAAATATAAATATAAATATAAATATAAATATAAATATAAATATAAATATAAATATAAATATAAATATATATGTAAATATATATATATATGTAAATATATATATATATATGTGTGTGTGTAAATGTTTCCGGTTCCCGGTTCGCTGGGGGGAGAGGGGGGGGGATCCAAAACCTGGAACATATATTGGCAGCGGGTCAAAACCCTGTACCCCTGGTTCCCCTCTCATTCACCATTGTTTTGTTGGTGATCATCCTCCATGATTGGTTCGTCAATATTGACCCATATGCAAATTCATACATAGAAATATGTATAATATATATATATATATATATTTAAAAATAAAATATATATATAATTATTAAGTATATATATATATATATATGCAAATTTATGTATTAATCTATGTATCTATTTCTGTTTATGTACATATCCCAACACCAGTTGATTCTTGAGGGTTATATAGTTGGTGTTTATGTTGATTTAGCTGGTGTTTGGCTCATATTTACTGTATATTTGTTTAGCCGTTATAAATATGGCTATGAGTCAAAACCCTTAGTCCCCCTGGTTCCCCCATCATTAACCTTTGTTTTCCCTATAGTTTTGTTGGTAAATCCTCCATTAGTTGGTTGGT
>VSDK01005237.1:0-44273 GCA_009767595.1 Symbiodinium kawagutii | reverse complement strand
CGCCTATTCCGCGACTCGGGAGGGATGCCGGCGTCCACCTGCGCCGCGATTCCAGCAATGATATTGGTGGAGTGGTCTCTAGTGGTGCTTGTATGTGGTTTATAGTGGTGTTTATAGTGGTGTTTATAGTGGTGTTTATAGTGGTTATATGTGGTTTATAGTGGTTTTAGTCGTGGTTTATCATAGATTTGAATGATTATCATGGATTATGACTCCACCAACAATGGTTTATAGTGGTTATAGTCAGATAAAATAACTGGTTTTATAATGTTTATAATGTCTATATAGTGGCGTTAGTGGTTTATAATGTTTACAATGGTGTTATAGTGGTGGTTGGTTAGTAATGGTTTATAGTCTTTATTGATAATGGTTATAGTCACTTTATAATGCAGTGATTTATGATGGATATATAGTCAGTTACAGTCATTAACGGCTAAACAAATAACCAGTATTTTATTAGGGAATGAGCTGGTATAATTTGGTGGTTTATGATGCTTATAGTCAGTTACAGTTTATAACGGCTATACAAATAACCCGTCGTTTATGAGCGAATGAGCGGGTAATATAAACCATTGGTGGTTTATGATGGAGATAGTCATTTACAGTTTATAGCGGTTATGTCACAACCACTCCAGACTGGGGGTACGGTTCGTTATAACCGTCGGTTTATTTGGTTTATTAGTGGTGAATGAGCTGCTTTACAGTGGTTATGATGCTTAATGATCATTACTGGTTTGTCATTACCCATCATAACCATCATAACCACTGTAAATGATTCAGTTATCTTAACCATCATTAGTGGTTATGATGGTTCGCCATGTCTACCATTTGGTTCGGCCGCTCCTTGCCGTAGCTTAGCTCGGATACCCCAACCGCTCCTTGGCTTCCTGCCCAGCCAAATGGTGTACCCCCAGCCCCCAGCCATCGCTTAACCGGTGCATTCCGAAAGCGAAGTGAACTTGGATGGTTACAGCAGTAGGTACCACCATGGCGACAAGCACAGACCCACCAATGAGGCTGTTCGCCGATGATGGGCTGAGTGATAGTTATGAGATGTAGTGACTTATAATCATGATTAACCATACTTATATAACTTATATAAGTAATGATGGCAAATGACATGGTACCAGTTGTTCATGGCTTGATAATGCGGAACAGTATGTGTGATAATCAGCAATAAGAAGGGTTGATCAATGATGAATGACCCACAATTATACTGTAAAGGCGGATGATAATAATGAAAACCCATGACAACCACATGTGCATCTCGATACAACACCATATGCTTGACTCATTGCAATGTATCTGGTGCCATCAAGACCGTTGTTTTCCCGTTTTTCGACTCATGACTCCTGGTGTCCGGCCCAGGTCAGAATATCGAACATCATGGGCACAAATAGACAATCTTGATTGATTTGTACCAATCATAAATGGCTATGGGTCAATATTAACCAACCAATAATGGTTGATAATGACCAACAAACCATAGGGAAAACAATGGTTAATAGGAGGGAACCAGGGGTACGGGGTTTTGACCCACAGCCAAATGGGTTGCAATCTTGCTATCTTGCTGTTGGGTTGATTATTGGGTGTGAATCAAATGTCTGTTACTCTTATTTCTTACCCTTGGGTTGACCATGACCTCCAATTACTCACTCACACGTAAGTACTGTTAGATCCATACCAATAAACCACCCATGTTTGGGATATTTGAGGATAAATCACCAGCTATTTTACTGGAGGTGATTCATTAATATGGATGTTTCTGAAAATAGGGAAAGCCCAAAATAGTTGGTTTAATACTATACCAAGCATTCGCAAGCTGGATGATTTAGGGATATTTGGCAGTGGGTCAAAACCCTCTACCCCTGGTTCCCCTATCATTAACCATTGTTTTCCCTATGGTTTGTTGGTCATTATCAACCATTATTGGTTGGTTAATATTGACCCATGGCTTGAGAAACCCTGTGACGCCCTGCGTGAATTCACGGCGCGTCGCCTTGATCGACAGCCCCGGCCTCCCGCGACTGCTCGAAGCTGCGCGCTGCACCTGCACAGCGTTTCGAGGGGTGACTCTGAAGCCTTTGGACACCGAAGATTGATTGGTCGGTTGATTGATTTGTTGATTGATTGATTGAACCGGTTGAATCGGTTAGTTGATTGGTTGGTTGATTGATTGATTGATTCGCTAATTGAATTGGTTCAATCGGTTTGTTGATTGGCTGGTTATTGATTGAATGATTAGTTGATTGAACCGGTTGAATCGGTTAGTTGATTGGTTGGTTGGGTTGGTTGGTTGATTGATTGGTTAGTTGATTGAATCGGTTCAATCGGTTGATTGATTGATTGATTGGTTGATTGATTAGTCGGTTGAATCGGTTCAATCGGTTGTTTGATTGGTTGGTTGATTGATAAGTTGATTGAATCGGTTCAATCGGTTGTTTGATTGGTTGGTTGATTGATTGATTGCTTAGGTAAGTGAATCGGTTCAATTGGTGGATTGATTGGTTGGTTGGTTGATTGATTGGTTAGTTGATTGAATCGGTTCAATCGGTTGAAGCGGTCCCTATGCATATGGACGATTTCTTCGGGAGATTGGTTGATTGGTTGGCTGACGCAGCAAAGGGACAAGATTTGGACCGAGAATGAGAAGCAAAAACTCCATCAGCACTAGTGTTGGTGGGATATCTTGGTACATTTGACTCTGTTTACCAGAAGTACCGCGCAAGGCCATAGCGGAAGCTTCCGATATAAGAAACCCTTAGGCCCTTAGCTATGCATAAAAAGACTCGTACGGACGTGTATTCCTCCTACTCCTACCATCAGATACCATGAACCCATTTAGCCGATTTTAAACCATCAGCCTACTTGTACTTCAAACGCCAGTGTTGATCCATCCGGCAAGGGCAAACCTGATAGCGACGTTGATGGTTGTGAAGCGCCATCCAAACATTGATCAATGGATAATCACCAGCCATAGATTGATTAAATTAATTATCCAATCAGTTTCCGGGTGAAACATGTGCCAGTTATATAATATGTTTTTCTACTGAAGGTGACAGAGGTTCCGTCCTGAATAGTCAATCAAATCATCTATGCATAAACTGGTCCAAACAATCTGGGACTAGCCGAGGTATCGGCAATTCCTTAATGACTTCTTACACACATGAGCAACAACTTGGTGGATACAGTATCAAGCAACTAGAATGGTCATGCCACCATTGTGGTATTCGCAAGGATCAGTTACTAGACCCCTATATTCATTGGAACGTGATCAGTGCCAGTACTCATCCTGGATGTCTTCGTTTCATTTCGTTTCAGTATGGTCAATGCTACAGACTGGTAGTCAAAAGGGAAACTGGCTCTGCAGCATTGCACGCAGAAGAGCGTCCTGTATCGGTTCCATGGGGGTGTACTACAGGGATCATATTCAACCGCCATCGAAGATTGCAATTGTTCAACTTGAATCTAAACTAAATCAGTATTCAGAATTTCTAACCATGTTCATTATCCAAGCTAATTGGATAATCATGATACAAATCACCAGAGTTTACACATGAGTTCTCCGCAGCACTTGCCATATCCCGTCGCTGGACCTTCTCCTCACTCCGCAGGCAGCGTGCCTCTCCATTGGGGGCAGCGAAACCCAGCGATCTTCTAGGTTTCCAAATCCCTGCGAGCTAATATGAGGTATCTTAAAATAGGGAACCCCCAAAAAGGTTGGTTTATTACGACACATATCTATGCCAATGGGGATTATAGTGATGAGGATTAGTACGGGATTAGGGGATAATCACGAACACTGATGGTTAAACAACTAGCATATAGCAGCTCCTTAAGCCATTGGGGACCCCCAAGTTATGGTTGGTTTGTTCTATCCTTGTAGCTGCCTCAGCTCCCGAGCTCACCATCCACCAGGCCTCCCCCAGCATCAACACCAGCAAGCGGTTCTGGTTCGCTGTTGCAGCCCTCATCTCGCCCTCATGACACAGCACTTCGTTCCGCCTGGTCACGCACTCCAAGGTCATGGAGAATCCCTACATAGAGAATGCCTGTATTAGTGGTGGTTTCTCCAGGCATCAGGGACCCCCAAAAAATGCCTGGTCTATTAGTTTAGATGATGAATATAGGATGATTTAGGAGTGCCGATATCTTGAGAAACACCTATATACTTATTCACAATGTACAAACGCAAATATACATGACAAGGTGTGTACATAATACATGTCATACCTTCATAGTTACATTTCATTACACTTATATGCATTACATACATGCCACGGGCGCACGTGATCCGTTCAAAACACCAACAATCAATAACTGGTGCTGATAATTATCACCCTTGGTCAATAAGGTCTATGGACAAATAATACATATCCTAGACGTGAGAATCCGTTGATTCATTGACCACATATAGTTGGGGATCGGAAACATTAATATTGGAGTTACTATGTTCTTTTCCAAGTAAGTATTAACAAATGGTTGGTTGGTTGGTTGGTTGGTTGGTTGGTTGGTTGGTTGGTTGGTTGGTTATCTAACAAACTAATAGTATGGTTACAGTATCTATTTACAAATAGTTGGGTGACTAAGATTTTTCCTAGAGGTTGAAACCAACAACCAGATTAATCTGGCTGTGGGCCTCCTGCATCCCAGAACACCATCCTGCTTGGCCATTCGTACAGCAGGATTAGTAGTGTAGTAGCTGATAAAATAGCTGGTTCTAATTGCTGATGATGGATTCTATCTTTTTATAGCATGCTATAACCCATCTACAACATCTGGTTGGTTGTTTCAAGCCCTGTTTGAAAAAAAAGAGTCAATCAAACCACCAACCAAATAGCCACTACACTCGACTACTCAACAGCTTTAGCCATCAGTTCAAATCAACCCCTTACCATGGCCGAAACGGACGACTTTAGCTGTGCACCCAGGGGCTCCAAGGGCTGAAATATGTTGAAATCCAGGATGAAGAATTGTATACTGCTTGGTTTGTTTGCTTGGTAAGTACACAGTAAGTGATTACAAGGTAAGTACACATATCAAGGTTGGTACGTACACATATCAAGGTTGGTGATTTGCAAATAAACCAGCCGATGTCAAGAAAAAGTGAACACAACACATATGCAGCAAGTAAATATCTGTGCGTATACATGTAATTATATGTATATAATGATGCGCATATTTGACATGATCTACATGCAAACAACTGCATATGCAGTGGTGGTAATATGCAGTGACTGAGCTTGCCACTGGACATGGGGTGTCATATCTTTTTCACGCGTACCGCCACAGCCACCAGCAATGTGGTGCAGGTTTAGCCAAAGTACTAACCGAAAATTCAAACAGTTCACCTCTAGCATAACAAAGTACTCCAACGGTTATATATTAGGTGATGTGATGCTACATGATGTGATGCTACATGTTATTAGATGTTATTAGATGATGTTTCAGTAGATGCAGGTCAATGAAAGGTGCCCTTGATGAATATTTTGAAACCTAGGAAAATGAATGGTTGTTGGAATGCCCACATGCAACCTACACATGTTCGATGATTACTCCTTTGACCAATGCCTCTAATGAACCAATTCATTGCTATGACTTGAGTTGAAATGTGTTTTGTGTGTGTGCGTTGGTTGGGAAGCAACTTGGTGTCAGTGCACGCCATTAATCCCATATGTTGCCGATTCGCCTGTAAAGGATAGTCTTTGCCACAATGGCAAGGTTTTGCAACCTCAGATTCTTTGCAAAAACAAACAAAGGCCAATCGGAAAGTGGCACTGCCTTTGGCACTGCCGCTGGCTCTGCATGCAAATCTCTGTGGCCTGTTATTGACCTTGGTACTCAAATCTATGCATCGCTTGTGGGTATAGCTTGGCAAATTCCCACATTGCCCCGCAAACAGCATATCTTTTGATCAGCAAACACTTGTCACCACAGGGTCCACAAAGGATTTGTACCTTTCGTTGCGGCGCCCATCTTTGGTGCTTGAATACTCCCGACTCCCTTTCAGTACGAGCACTAGAAAAGGACACAAGATCTGGATGTCACAAACACAAGATACTGCGCAGCTTCTGGATTCCGACAACGTAGCCTTAGGGAGACAGGTAGCAAGTCATGGAAAAAAACAACCAATTTCAACTCTATCACTGGAATAGCAAATCATGGAAGTATCAATGTACATCAAGTGCGAGATTCAATTCTTGTCAAGGTACCCATCTCAAGCCCCCCGAGAAAACCATAGAAAACCCAGCAACTTTTCCTCCTCGAGCATCTTGAGGGGGCCTGCGGTGCAAACTTTCGGGCACGGCGGTCGTCAAACGGTTGGCTGAGGAATCCCCTGAGAGGGTTGGAGACCTATCTTGTCTGAGCTGTTGAAAGCTTCTCCGACCACTTGTTGCCGGATATTTGGTGGTTGATCATACATGCAAGACATAATATCAGCCAAATGTCGATTTCTTCAAATTGCGGTCACCTTTTTTGGGGGGATTGGTCAGTACCATCGACACCATCACTAGATGGATACTTAGAATCTCCACAAATTACCTTCAAGGTGACACCATGTAACACCATCACTGGAGGCAAGCGACTACCCCTGCACACCTCTATTTCTATGTCGGTGCTAAGTCCTCATGGCTCTGAGCGGGCTCTACAGTAACTATCAGCAACCTCCGAAATCATTTCTCGCCAAGCCAAATCCACTGAATCATGCCACCCTACCAACCACACCAAACCAATGTCAGACCTTACCAACCAACAAAATGAGCATTAAGATACGAAACCCTACCTGCCAACCAACCAACCAACCAACCAAGCAAGCAAGCAACCAACCAACCACATATTAAGATATATTAAGATACCATGTCTAACATCTATAGCTTCGGCTTGCGGCGCCTCCCAGGGCATTCAGCAACATCTGCTGTCGCTCGCTGCGACGTCGTTTCAACTCTTTTTTGATGGCGCGCCTTGTCGCTGATCCGCAGGCGTTACGGGTGTAGACATGTGGCATGTGGAAAAAGGTCCTTATATTCAAGATCCGCCGGATCTTGCATAAAAGGTCCTTGTGTTAAAAGGCATGTAGCCTTCAGATCCTTATATTTCTACCAAGGTGTACCTGCATAAATGAAGAACAGCTAATCATGCATCACGTATTTGTTTAGTCACAATCGTGTACAAGATATAAAGCACAATGAACACACAGAGAAATTGTCACGTGTATTAATGTAGTGCAATATCTACACATCTGTGGCACTAAATATCATCTTGTGGGTTTTGCTGAGACCTTGCGCAAACCGACCGCTCATACCCCCAGCTAATAAAGGGGTCAACAAAGTCGGAGCCTCGCACTACTACTACAAATGCTACATCCAGCAAATAAATGGAACGATGTATGTCCAACACTAAGAAAAAGGAGTGGCTACTTGACACAAGCACACGGGCAAAACACATGTGTGTGTATACGTGTGCAATTTAGATAGATATGTAGGCATTGTAGGACCCACAAATTCTCGAATGGGCTGACAAAACATGGCTCCAACAGTCTGGCAAATTAGCTTTCAACAATCTGAGGAGGTATGTTCGAACACAACTTTTTCAGTTACAAATTCAGGGATCCATAGTCCCCTCAGTCCATACATGCTCAAAACACCAAACAGCAACTTGCGAGGTAATCCCATGTGCAACTTCAAAACGCCCTCGGTCCCAGAGTAGCAATCAAGGAGAAAAAAACAAGGAGGGTGCATGATTGAACGGATGAATAAAAAATTATATACACATATGTATATATATATATATATGTATGTATATACATATAAATAAATACCTATATATATATAAATATGTATTCATTCATTTATTCATTTCCATACATATGACTCACGCTAATCACATGTCAACTGGTGCCTACTTGTTAGGAAGTTCATGACATGATGGGCCCTGCCAGCGGATTTCACAAGCTGACATCTATCCCCAAGTTATGCACACCTCAAACTCGATATATGTATATCCACGCATGCACATGTCACATGTGTAGATTAACCAATAAGTAAATAAATAAATACATAAATAAATAAATAAATATATATATATATATGTATTCATACATAAATGCATGTGAAGATAAATATATATATATATATATATGTATTTACACATATTCACTGTGTGTGTATGTACATAATACATGTATATATATATATATATATATATTACCATGTGTATGCCATACAATGCTCCATGATGCTCCATGTAGGCATTCGAAATCGCTCAGGGCCGCGGACCCCAAGAAATTGGAGCTCATCACCTGCCCACAGGTGCCAACGTAGCAGCAAAGGTAGCATGGAGGGTTCCCCAAACAGGTAGTCAATAAGGGTTAATCATTGTTCATTCTGGTTGAACATAATGGTAAATTATGATAATAATGGTTAATGATGATTGAAGATGGTTTGGTTGATAAGTGTTGATGCTAGTCAAATGGGATAATCAACTACCATATTTTTGAACAATGGTGAAACAACAACTACTGTATGGTCGTTTCTCAAGCTTCAGGGAGCCCCAAGGTTCTGGTTGGTTTATGACTACAAATGGTGAATTACTAGATGATAACTGGGGGAACCTGTATGAATTGAGAAACCACCAAATGATGGCGAAATATTGACTAAAATGGAGAGTATAATGAATGCTTATTAAGATAGATAGCTCTGGTGTAAGATTTGTGTGTATCATATGATATCATTGCTACAAGATCTTGCTTCACAAGCATATCTTTGCTACAAATGAATATATTTATATATACCTACCTATCACTGTCATATGCCTTTAGCATGTACGTAGAGTAGTGAGTATCCAGGATGAACGAAAAGAAAATCAACTTCAAGATTATGGAGGGTTTGAGCCCGCTATGTAACTATACATTCATGGTGTTCTCTCGATAGGGGTACCCCAAAAAGCATCCTACATGAACCACTTATAGCAATAAACCAACCATTTGTGGGGGGTTCCCTATTTTGAGAAACCCACACATACAAATGTCAGAATACCAACCGTCAATACCTTCAAGAAATCTGCTGCTGGAATTGAGACCCTGAAAACATACAAGTGTCACTGTGTACTCAAAGTGGATGGTTTGCTACCCAAAAAGAATGTATGTGAGGTCCTTTGCTACCTTACTGTGCAGACCACTTTGTGTGCTTCTTTAAAAGCCGGGTGGCTAGCATGCAAACCAGTTCTTCTACCGTACTTGCAAAGCACCATGCAGCCATATATGTCTGTCCATGTGTAAATGTGTAGTCAGCAAGAAAAGCGGCATAGCACTATACAATAAAGAGAGTTGTCCACAAACGCGCTTCCCAAAATGATTTCTACATTGTAATCTTGAAATACACGCGGTGGGGTTAAGTCCCATCACCCGGAAAGAAGTCCCATCACCCCGCAGGGCACGCATTGAAAAGAAGTCCCATCACCCGGAAAGAAGTCCCATCACCCCAAGCAAATCCCAATGGCACAGCGTCTCAGCAGATGCCTTTTTGTTCAAAAGTTGAACGAAAAATTCCCTAAAGTGTGCGCAAAGCAGCAAAAAACGCACGTTTCAACGCAATGATCCGCATGAGCTCAGACACAAATCGCAATGGCACATCCGCTGTCACGCACACAGTCAAGCAACCCCAAGATTACAAAATCCCATTGGGACAGCGTACCCCAGCCAATGCCTACAGCTACAATTCCAGCATCAGAATCAGACAAGGGTGCCAGCTTCTGGTATTCCCCATGTCTGACAGCAACGGCTGGTAATCATGCTATGAAATGGATGCGGGCCCGAAACCTGTTGTCCATTGCATATAGCTGAGCAGTACTAGTTGATTAACCTTGTGGCTGCAAATTCTTATCTTTTTAAAACACTTTGGCAGTATTAAGCCTTTATTGCCACGGTCATGCCGTTTATTTCTATTTGACATTCAGCCTTCTATATTTTTCATTGTCAACTACTGCAATAATTCTTTGTTATCAACCCTTTCGAACTGCTTTTTTTTCCGCAGTTGATCAACATAAACAGTTGACCATGGTGAATGGCTTAGTATAGCCATGTCATACTTAGTGCCTACAGCTGAATTCCGTATTAACCACTATAATCAACCATTAATCAACCATTAATCAATCACTATAATCACTGCAATCACTATAACCACTATAATCAATGGTTGCTATAGCCCTATAATTGACCACTATAATTAATTAATTAATCACTATAATTAACCACTATAATCAACCATTAATTAACCACTATAGTTGATTAATCCCTACCATGTTATCAACCATTAATCAATCCCTACCATGTTGAATTCAACGGTTGCTATAGCCATGGCTCACCCCATAGCCATGGCGCGGAGCGAGTTCCAGGTCCCACCAGCAGCTGGCAGTTCTCGCCCGCCAGGGCCGTCCACTTGTGATGGCCACCCGCCTCGCGAGTGCGCCACCGGCACCGGTACATGCATTCGCAAGTATCCAACATGACCATCATTGTGGTAAATGATGGTTAATAATGATGGTTAATGATGATGGTTAATACTAATGGTTAGTAACATTACCCACACACTATCATTGGTTCATATTTTGTGTGGGGAACAGGTATAATAACAATCATTATGTGCTATTGTTTACCTGTCTTCATGCTGATGGCTTACTAAATCATGGTCCTTGACGGCTAAGGATTCTGATTGGGCAATGCTTGATAATGCATAAACAACATTTACAGGAATAATCGGGCATGCTGCATCTTTTTCAGCCCCTCTCTGGCTCAGTCTTTTTGGATCATACTATTTTGCTTGGGGGTTCTCTAAATGTTGTGCCACTTACATCTCTATCTGCTCATTGGCTTGGTTGCTGAAACGGATGAGAGTCAAAGCCTCTACCACGACCAAACATGACGGACAAAAAAAGGTCTTTGTGATTGCATCATGTTGCTTGTCCATTCAATACCTTCTTTGTTACACACCACTTGTGACAATGAATAATCCACCATTTCTAGGTTGCTTACATATTAGGACTGGTGAGTTGCCATTGCCATTTCAGATTTCCGGAGTGTATATGGGTGTTTCTCAAAACAAGGGTACCCCCAAATCATCTCTTAATAGTCATTTACAGTAATCAATCATCCATTTTAAGGGTACTCCCATTTTTAGAAACCACCATATCCTCACAACTACTGATCCTGTGGTTCTTTGGCACCCCACGCGTACACCCCTACGTTCCGATGTGAGCCACCCCGCCATGCAGGCCGCTGCGCCCAAAATGGAGCCAGAGGAGCATTTCTCCTGGGGCTGTGAGCTGAGGTCAAGTAGGTCTGCAAGTTCTACTGACGGCTAGTGATGCTTAGTAAACTAACATGGGAATCGACAATTCACCAATTATCAGTGATTTCCCAGGGTTTCTCTGTAGAAAATGGTGATTTTCCATTGCTTTGTCAGTTTACCGGTGTGTAGATGGTAATAGTGGTTGATCGTAGCTGATAGTGGTTGATAGTGGTGAAGGCTATTTTAATACGTGTTAAGGACATCAGTTTGTTTGGGTACTGAAATTTCATGCTGATTAGTATCAACATGACTGGCAAACGCAGTAGTTATTATCACACACCCTCAAACACAAACATCGTCAGCTGGAATACTATTCATTGCCATGATAGCTATACCACTAACACAACGAGAATCAATCAGCATCATCACTTAATCATCATATACCTACTATATATATTACCATTTGGCCAGGCCACTCCTAGTAGCTCCTGGCCTCGCTCCCACATATCAAAGAGCCAGTGGTCGGGATAACGCCTCATGGCCTCGCTCCCAACCAGCCAGTAGGGTCGTGGCATCAGCATCACGGCACCACTGCCATCACCGGGTCCTTCAAGACCACCACCTTTTTCGGCCTTCTTTGGGCCGTCATTGGATGGTGCTCCTGCGCTGCGTGGGCGTCGCACGGGCGACATTTTCGTTAAGGGTTGATGATTAGCCAATGGATTTGGAATTGTGGATTGACTACAAACTATAAAAATCATGAAATATCTATTTAAATCATATCAAGTAGCGGAAACGATCCTCATGGTTGGAAACGCTAGGGCCGATTTGGAGCTTGAACGGTTGTGTTTATTTGGAGCCAGGGTCCCACGGTTGCATCTGGCAGGATCTCAAGGGCTGCACTCTACGCTATGTTCACGCATTCAACACTTGTGCTCTCCCTCTCTCTCTTTTCCTCAAAGACATGCAGAAGTGCTGTACATATGAAAATAAAGAAATAAATATACATATTATATATATATATATCACGATGTATGATGATAAAAAAACTGCGGATGTATACATATATATACTGTATAATATTCCAAGCACGCCTTGATACTGTACCCTGCCAAGCTCTTTAATGCTACCGTCAAAGAGAATACTCACAAGACTGTCTAACAACTCTGGACAATGACACAACCAATGGAATCAATAGTCAAAACAAACTGAAGTCCAAGTTGTTCTCCTACTTCCTCACGTGAATTGTCTGGAACTATCGCTCTACCATTATACACAAGTAAAGCCGGAGGCGCGGCTGAAAACGTCCTGTATTTACAAAACAAGACAATCAAGTTCTTGTCTGGGACTAGCTTGTGAGGATTGATTGGTTCTTGGGTTGTATTCCCCTGATATTCGCCATGATTCATTGAAAACATTGAAAGCTACCATCAGATTCGCAACTCGAGCAGATGCCCCCCTTCCCTGCAGGGTAGATCCACTTGTTCACAAACCACACCCCATGGTTTTCCTACTCAATAGCTGGTGATTCATCCCAAATATGGATCTGATCTAACATTAATGATTGTCAACTAGTACTGTTGATTCTCCCAAACGATTGTTGATCATTGTTGTTAGTCACGACTGTATGCCAAACCGCATAAAGTCAAATAATCATGTTTTTAGTCACTATATATCATTGTTACATTCTAATGACTCCACATCTACCCTTACACCAGGGTGTCTTGGCACCTGCCTTGGCTGAGGCTCACACCGTTCCCTCGTTGTTCGCGACTACTACGGTGACCTCTGGTGCCTCCTGGCTGCACCGGCGAACCATCCCTGCCCCCTATCTGAGGGGGGAACCTTCGCATGGTTGGGGTAGGGACGATTTTCCGAAATGGACAATGAAAACATGTATATATCTAGATATATATCTTTAAACATATCTCAAATATATATATATATATATATATATATATATTTAAAAAATATATACATATATGTATGTATGTATGTACATACATACCTGGGTTATTTGACTGGTCGTTTCCATCGAATAGAACGTTTGTTTCCATGAAGGGGCTGTTCCATTATTGAAACTAGACCTGGTTGCTTGCTTGCTTGCTTTTTCTTGGTTGTAGGCCACCTTCCCGTTTGGACTGGTCCGCATGGAGGCACCAACTCAATGAGCAGTCCAGCGTTCCTTTAACAGTCTTGCTCGTTGGCGGTTTCAACCCCCCATGAAAATAGTAGTCAACCAAACATTTGTTTAATACCAGGGAAAACAACACATTTGTTTCAAACCACCAACCAACTTATTATATCATGGCGATGTGGATATATGTCGATACTTTCGCGCGTAAAATCGGGAGTTTGAGAAATTGGTGTCTCAGCCCTACGGTGCCCTACGGTGCCCTACGCCATGTGAATTTGAGGTCGTCCTTGACACCTCTTTGAATGGAGAGTAAAAAGCATATTTGGTGGTTTCTCAAAATAGGGGGTACCCCCAAATCATCCATTATTAACCATTATTAGTACTAAACCATTTGGAAGCATCATATCAAGGGCATCAGTCAGCATCAGGAGCGACTGATGATCAGGAGCCATCATCAATACCACCTCCCCGTTCAAAAAAAGTCATTCCAAAACCAACGGTTTCGCTCTTGTCTACTTATGACCAAAATATATAGTCTTAACCCTGGATTAATAATTTCCTGGTTGATTGATTGGCGGTTACAATTTTAATACAAAAACCAAGGTCTTTAAGGGTTCAATGGTTCACAATAGAATGGTAACCCCCCCAATTAGTTAGAATAGCAACCACCCATTTTTGGCTTTTAATTTACATTTTGGGTGTTCACATTAGCCCATCAATGCAAGCTTAGGCCAAATTCATCACTCTTCATGGGAGATTTGGTTCAAAGGTATCAGCAGTTTGCACTGGATTCTAAACCTTGAAGGCACCTGGTGACCTCTTCCGCGGTTCAAAGCCACAAGGACTAGTTGATCCATCCCACCAATCTCATCAACATGCAACATCCTTGTGCCAAAACAAAATTACAACAAACATAAAGAAGTTGCTCCACAGATTATCTATCAGTCAGTCAAAATTCACCAAGTCTGCCGTAGGTCAGGGGAACTTCAGGAGAACCTCGGAACGAAATATCCAAGGCCACCTGTCCTCCGCTTCTGCAACCCCGGCGATTGCAAGGCCACCTGCCACGGCCCCTGCCATACCGTACCATAGCGTAGAACTTATGCGGATACAAATCGGTTTTCATTGGGTTTCATTGGGTTTCTTTGCATCTCTTTACAATCAATACCAACAGGTATTCACTGCCACAATAACACGCGGTCCCAAGATGATTGCAACAATGACACTAATCTATGAATTCACCAGCAACTACTACTTTTTGGTTCTTAAATCATTGAAAGGAAACTATTGGTTGACAGATTATACGTATTCTTCCCTCTTGCGGGGTACCCCTATTTCAAGAAACCACCACAATGGATTATGTAAAAAGTCCCAACGAACCTCCTTGGCATCACCAACACTGGTCTGAAGAGATACCCGAGCTTGTGAGTCAACCATCTGAGATTCCTGCACAACCCAATCAAACAAAGAATTGACAAAAACAAGCAATTGACAAATCACATGGGCGTACTTTTGAGATTCGTTGTCTGGTTGATCTTGGTCCTTACACCTAGGGGTAGCATGTTCCTTTCATGCGTCACCGTGTCCTTCAAAACCATTGCCGATTTCATCCGATTTCTATGCACTCACCCTTCATGGCTGATTTATGCATGGGTCGAGACCCTGGACGGCCAAATCCCTCTGCCAGAACAATCAGCGGCTATTGTGTTGGTGTTGTTGACAACTGCCCATTTCAGCCTATATGTGGTATGAATCAATCCACACTCAGGTTCTCTAAATATTGATTGGTCCAGTCTCGATGCTTTTGTTTGTTGTTCAAACATCTCCCCGTTCATGCACTCATAACGGCTAAAGCAATTTGAATCATGGTGCAAACCGATGCGGAATCCTCTGATATGTCTTGACGAAACAGCTAAAGCACGGCTTTATGCATCGACCAACACAACGGGCTTCAATTCCACTAGCATAAAATAACAATAGCTATTTTTGCACGATCCGACGACTATTTAATTCTTGGTATGTATGTTTCTATATATGTGTATGTGCAAGTGTGATTCAATGATTCATGCATCTATCTATAAACGGTGGCTTTCCCATTACAAAACAAACATCCCCGGGAATTGCTCCGGGTCTCCAGTACAAGTAGCTACCTCTATCAATTGTTGGTCACCAACCATTGATCGGCTAACTTTGACCACTATGAACCATCATTCGGCTGGTCTTGACCTATGGTTAATAATGGTGAATAATAGTGGTTAGTAATGATTATATAATTACATTCAAAAATGGTCAATCATAATTGTTGGATATCAACCAGTACCATGAACAAGCATCAATCGGTATCGACCTTATTCAGCCAGTACAAGTATCAACTATAATTGCGCAGGACAATACTGGCTGTCAACCATATTTTTCGTCACAATGATGGCTAAGCTATGAATAGTAAATCAACTCTTTCATTAACCATCAACCAGTAAAAAATTAAACTATATAACTGTACGCAATGTATCCTCCAAAAAGAACTACCAACTATCAACTGGATTTATTTCACTTGAATTTGATCAACCCCTCTCCAGAAACCGCTAATCATCAACACTCATCCATTCGACTATCATTCATTGCATTTACCCTCCGGCAATCAAAAAAGACCATCAATACCAATTGAACATCATAGTTTCCAATAGGTCAACGATGTACAACTAGGCTAGATATAATTCATGACCAAAACTTGATCCACGAGACAGCAAACAGCAAACATCAAACATGTAATCCATTGCAGTAACAATTGACAATCATGAACATCATGAAGAATGTATAACTATAACCATAAAAAAAGACATCAATTAGCCACTGATGATGGAACCACCTGTGTTCACCGTGGTTGCTGAACAAAGCACCATGGTTGTTTACCCATTCAACCATCAATCCCCATGGTTAGAACCAGGAACAATGTGTTCAACAAGCCAATAAGCACCAAATAACCATCAATCAACAATCGATTAACCATCTACGAACGATCAAATAACCCTCTCAATAACCACCTCAATAACCATCAAATAACCACACTCATTCACATTGATTCACTATTTGATGGTTAATTTGATTCACTATTTGATTCACTATTTGATGGTCATTGGATTCACTAATAATTCACTAATCGATTTGACCTTTCAAATGTTGAAAAATTCACTAATCGATTCACTAATAAATCACTAATAAATCACTACTGAATCAAATCTCAATCAAATCGATTCACCATTGGATTTGCTGGTCTTTGTTCGTTCTTTGTTGGTCAAAGCACTCCAAGCCGCGCCGTCGCCACCTGGCTGCGCCGACAGCCGCCGCTGTGTCGGAGGCGCGGCGGCGCGGCGGCCATCCACGCGGCTGCGGACCTGCTCCTGGGGACGGGGCTTTTTTTCAGATGGGATCCCAGAAGTGGTTGAAAATAGTGGTTAATTGTAGATAATGGTTGATTACTAGTGGTTGAAAAGTGTTTTTTTCCATAAGTGGTTGATTGTAGATAATGCTAAGCATCAAAAAATAGTGATCCCATAAGATGCAAAGCAAAAGAGTGGCTGAGAATGGTACACATAGTAATTAACTATGGTTGAAAATAATGGTAAGTGATGATAATAATGGTTAATAATGGTTAAACATGGTTGATGATACATGGTTGAAAAAAGTGGTTAATGGTTGACTAATAGTGGTGAACCATGGGCTTAGGAATGTTTTCAAATGGTGAGTAATGGTTGATCGCGGCCGGGGGCGCGCTCATGACCGAAGGGAGTGGTTGGTAATGGTTGATGATAGCAATGGTGTGCATCATGATACAAGTATTGGAATTCACGATGCTCGACAATGTTTGGCAACGAATTGGTCAGTTTGTCATTGAGCAATCGCTATTTCACCATGTTGATACAACCATGATGGTTGACAATACTGATAATTGGTTAATCAATTGTGGGTTCATTAATGGCTTGTGATGCTGAATGAGGGTCAACAAACAACCGTTGTTGATATCAAGTGATTCAGAAGCAAAAAGCAGTGGTCAACAAAACCACGTATAATATCCACAAAAATTAAGAATGTGTGGTGGATGTTCCAGGAATCTGTCCTCGATAATCAGTTGAGTACACGCTGCCTCCAAATGATCCCGTTGTATACAGGAGGAAATAGACATCTTCATGTCTCCTATCATAATACGCGCGAGAAAAGTTTGGGACATACGCTGTCCGAAATACTAGGCAAATTCTACCAAGTGTTTGAAGAGAGAAACAGAGACATCTTTCTTTAACATGAATCAACACATACATGCTCTTTACACATTATTGGCCTTGAAAATTAGCAGCCCGGTGGGTGAAAACCATCGCTATGTTTCAGTCATTGCCAGTGGGCGAACCCCAGTGGTAGGAAACCACTCTGTATGATCAACCATTTACCAGCTACCTTCTGGTGAACTAACCTGGCAATGGACAATGCACCTTTTCTTTGTTAGGGAAACCCTGCAAAAAACCATCGGTAAAAATGGTGGATTTTCGCCAGGTTAGCTTTCCATCGCCAAATTATCCACTTATCATCAAAACCATGAACCAGCTAAGGAAAAGTTCTCTTGTTGGTGGTTTCAACCCCTATGAAAAATATTAGTCAACAAACAAATTGTTAACAGTTACTATCGGAAATAAAAAAGGTCAATCAAACCACCAACCAGTTAGCTGCTTAACTACTACTGTTGGTTGCTGTCCCTTACTATTAAGCACTGCTACATAGTCATCATTAACCATCATAAAACCAACCACAGCTGTGGTTCCATGCATCCAGCATCACCCGTCGTTCCGGAAACTCCAAGCGCCGGTCGCCATTGGCGCGCCTGAAACGTCTGCCATTGGCGCTGGAACGTGGCGCCCGTTTTTCGTGTGGTCGAGGGGTCACCTGGCACCGGGATCTTCGTGGGTCCAAGCGTTGTTGGGCGCGTTGAGAGATAGCCAACTCCCACGGCGAATCAAGTGATTCAAAGTGCTTCATAATTGTGTGTGTTATGGTTGAATTTGAATAACGGTTGATATAATCATTGATAAATGGTTTAACCATGGTTGAACCACTTAGCTCAAGGAAATGCTTTATACTGGTGTATAATGGTTAAATGTTTACTCCAATCGTTTAATAATGGCTCAACAATTGGTTTGAGAATGGTTACTAATAGAAATAGTAACCAACGAACATGGCCGAACAACAACTATATATATATATATATGGGTCTACTTTGGATTGCATTGATAACGGCTAATGGGTATGAAGAATAGCTTTGAAATCCATGACAAAGGCATTAATATTGGCTACTATTGGATGGCTAGCCAACTCCAGTGATTTAATAATGGTCATTTGGCTTTGTCCACAAATGTTAGCACCCACTAAGCATCAAATAATGGCCATTATTCAAAGGATAACCACCAATCTTGGGGACAATAACCGGGACATAACCTCAATAGTATTTGGGGATACGCAACATAGGCCTGGGTCAATATTGACCATCAATAGTCCGGGATACTACCCAACAATGGTTATTGACCAGGGGTTAATTAATGATGGTGAACCAGGGGCACAGGGTATTGACCCACAGCCGTATCGTGGGTATTTTCGGTATTGGTTCACCGACAAACGGTTCAGAATGGTTCATGGTTCATCCAGGTCAATGATTGATGGTACCTGTTGTATGGCGAGCTGGATCAGCACACCTACCACCAATGGTCAATGACTAATTATATAGCTGCTTAGTTTATTGGTTTATCATTAGGGATAATGAAACAACAAGAATGGGGGATATACCAACTATGATATGGCTATAGGTCACAACGTTTAACAAACCCAAAAAAACATGAACATCCCAACAGTTTGACTATTCCGGTCATTGTGGGGGAGCTTGAGCAAGCGAGCGGGGTATGGACCCACAGCCATATAAATATCGAAGAATATATGCATACATGTTGTATAAACTTGAATATGCATACATACATACATACATACATACATACATACATACATACATACATACATACATACATACATACATACATACATATATAATGTCTTTAATGTATTCAAACATATACAAATAAATATGCATATTTATTACTAATTTCCATGTGTACTTATAGACATGTGTTAGTTATAAACATATGTTCATGTAAATACAATATATACATGCTAAGAACAAGTATACATACGCCAGGGCTTTGATTTCCAAGTCTGCATCGACAAATCGTAGACCATGAAACCTTCTCTCCTGACCAGAAACACCGAGCATGTCAGTTGCACAAACCTCCAAATTTGATACAGGACATTTATCAAAGGAAGACTCTTGTTTACCCTTGGGTGTATCAATTCGTAGAGGCTTTATATATCCAGACCCATCCTCAGTGTGCTTCATTAGGTACTGAGCAACTCCTCATTTGTTGCGCAGCAAACAAGCGGACCCGGTGATCAATTTGCGCTGCTCGGTGCGCAGTCCGCAATCCAGCATTCCGGTTGGTGTTCCAAAGAATTATAGGTAATATGGTGGTTTCTCAAGCCATAGGGGTACCCCAAAAATGGTTGGTTTATTACTATAAATGGCTATATAGATGGATAATTTGGGGGTACCCCTATTTTGGGAAACCACCATATCCAAAGAGACTACAAACGACTATAAACGACTACAAATGGTGGTCATATAGATTGTTGGGAAACCACCATATGACTATAACCACCTATTTTGGGAAACCACCAACAAATGCATTCCCAATCCCACCGAGTCCTAGAGGGCAGAATACACAGCCTATGAAGCCAGGTGATATTCCACCGAGCCATCGCTTGCGGCTCCAAGTCGCAGCTGGACCACCCCACCCCACGGCAGCCCCCACCGGAAACGCTGGCGCCGCTGGCTGCTGCAAGTGCTTGGATCACCTCTGCCTGAGCCACGAGCCACCAGCGACCGGTTACGGCTGGGCACATGGGACATGGACATCCCACGGCCGTATTTTTGGGACCCTACCCTAGGGATTATAGCGGTTAATAGCGGTTAATAGTGGTTAAAAAAGGCAAACCATGGAGTTTCTAGGGTCAACTATGGTTAATTGTCGTGGTTAATAACAGGGATTATAATGGTTTATACTGGGAAATTACTTTACTTCGAGTGATCCCCACCATGTCATTTCAACACCGCTTGTTGACTCCACTTTTGTCTGGCATTCTCTCCGCCATTTAGAATGACATTCTTTCTGACATTCTCTCCGAAGTATCTTCTGACATTCTTTCTGACATATCCTCTGACATTCTTTCTGGCATATCTTCTGACATTCTCTCTGACATTCTTTAGGGCACATCTTCTGACGTTCTTTCTGACAACTTTCTAGTCGGACATTCTTTCTGGCATATCTTTTGACATTCTCTCTGACATATCTTCTGACATTCTTTCTGACATGTCTTCTGACATATCTTCTGACATTCTCTCTGACATTCTTTCTGGCACATCTTTTGACATTCTTTCTGACATCTCTTCTGACATTCTTTCTGACATGTCTTCTGACATATCTTCTGACATTCTCTCTGACATTCTTTCTGGCACATCTTTTGACATTCTTTCTGACATCTCTTCTGACATTCTTTCTGACATGTCTTCTGACATATCTTCTGACATTCTCTCTGACATTCTTTCTGGCACATCTTTTGACATTCTTTCTGACATCTCTTCTGACATTCTTTCTGACATGTCTTCTGACATATCTTCTGACATTCTCACTGGCATATCTTTTGGCATTCTTTCTGGCATCTCTTCTGACATTCTTTCTGACATGTCTTCTGACAAATCTTCTGACATTCTCACTGACATTTTTTCTGGCATATCTTCTGACATTCTCTCTGACGTTCTTTAGGGCATTCTTTCTGACATATCTTCTGACATTCTTTCTGACATTCTCCCTGGAATATCTTTTGACATTCTTTCTGACATCTCTTTTGACATTCTTTCTGACATGTCTTCTGACATATCTTCTGACATTCTCTCTGACATTCTTTCTGACATTTTTCTGACATTCTTCCTGACATTTCTTCTGACATTCTTTCTGACGTTCTTTCCTCGCGGTTGAGGTCCGGCAGCGACCACTGGCCGCGGATGGTCGTGGTTGAGGTCCGGCAGCGACCACTAGTCGTGCATGGTCGCGGTTGAGGACACTGGGGGTGGATGGTCGTGGTCGACGACTGGGCGTGGATGGTCGTGGTTGAGGTCCGGCAGCGACCACTAGGCTTGGCGTGTCGTGGTTGAGGTCCGGCAGCGACCACTAGGCTTGGCGTGTCGTGGTTGAGGTCCGGCAGCGACCACTGGACATGGATGGTCGTGGTTGAGGTCCGGCGGAGAAGGAGGAGGAGGAGGAGAAGAAGGAGAAACAACTCTGATAAAATCTAACAACCCTCACCTGACAGGTGGGGAAAAAATACAACGGCCACCTCTAGGAATGAAAACCGCCAACCAGTTATTGTGGCTTCTCGTTTGTGATTATATTCCCCATGTTTCCCAACCATGCATTGCTTAATTCTTACCCACTGCTTATTGACCACCATAAACCACCACACACCACCAAGCAGCTCATAATGTTGCTTATAGCCCCATTATGCCCTATTATTGCTGGTGAGAACCGTACAGTTCACCACTCTTGACCATAGTCAACCACTAGACTGTTGACCATAGTTCACCCTTCACATATCATTAACCAATCAAGATTGAAATATCAGTATTTGATAAGTCAACCATACCAATAGTTGATAAACATACTGGTCGACCATATCAATAGATCATTAAGCATACCAATCAAATATTAATGCTCAACCATAGGCAGTGGGTGATTCACCATAATGATGACCTATATCAATCGATCACCAACCATACCAATCAAATATCAATTGATTAATCATTATATAAATATCAAGTAGCATATTGGATTGGCAACCAATCAAACATGAATAATTCACCGTCAATGGTTGATATCACTATTGATATGTCAGATGTCTCCAGTGACATTCCTAGATGAACCATATATCCCTAACTCACCATACCTATACAGTAGTTGACCATATCAAGAATAGATCACTACCGTAAATATCAATAACATATCATACAACTCAACTATTTACGAACCATAGATCAACCATATTGATAGCCTCAAATATCTCCGGTACATCAATCATTCCCATAGCAATCATTGGCACCCGGTACGTCCTTTCGATGCCGGGCCCTTGGCGCCCTTGCCACCGGGCGCAGCAAACGGTCGCCCCGGCGAAGGGCACGCCGGGGGCTCCTGGATGTTGGGGCACGCGATGCTACGGGGGAGTGGTCAACGATGGTTGCAGGGGTGGGTAATGGTGGTTAGACGAGGTGGTCAACGAACTGCAAGCCATCATTCAAATCATTCGTTCAAGATCATCTGCAGTCATCTTCACTGACTCTGCTTGGGCTATTCAGGTCTTTGAGGAGGTATCCGCATTACCCTCCTATGTGTATCATGCTCATAAACCGAACTCCGACCTTTACTTCATGCTTTGTGAGCTGGCACTGGTCAAGAACTTGACTAGCTTTCAACTGCGTAAAGTGGCTGCACATCAAGACCCAGAACATATTAGCAATCCACTGGAGCGATACTATGCCATTGCTAACAACTACGTTGATTCTCTGGCTAAGAAAGGAATTGGACGAGGACTTTCCCCAGTGCACACTGCATGCTGGGACATTGAGGAATGGTATGACCGACAAGCGGCATTGCTGGTTCAAGTTTCCAAATTTCTCACTGAGGTGCACTGCTTGCGTTTGGACGTATTTCAGAATAAACCAACACAGAATTCTGCTGAGCTGCCACCGGTGAAATTTTCTTTCCATGATGCTTCTAACTGGCAACCGAAGGATGGAAGGGCTATAGTACCTTTTGAGGTGCCTGCCAAGCTGCTCAAGGGTTTCCTACCGGGGGCGGGGTTACTTAAATGTATCTGTGACTGGTGTATGCGACTGGAATGGCCTGAAGACGCCGCCTCTGACAGCAGGGGGGGATTTCGTGGTACGAGCTTTCTGTTAACTTTGTGGGGGTTACTGGCTCCTCTATTCCACGTCCGGTTGATCGTTCGATTTCACATGGAGCCTTTGCAGATCCTTACTATAGTGACTCTGCTGCACTTTTGCCTGTGAATTGTTGGGATATGCCGAAGATTTTACAATCTGCAGTTGCCTTTGTCCAGAAGTACCATGGCAAAGAGATCATGTCGCTTAGCCTTCAGAAGAAGCGGTGGTATCTTGGTCAGTTGGGATATGCTAAGAAGATCAGTGGTTTTACAGTGCGTCCGAGGATTCCGCAACAAACGACTCATTTTCAGACTCTTCCATCGTTGGTACACACTGATGCTTTGGATGTTCCTTCTGGATTTGATATTGTACATGAGGGACCATGGGAAAGATGTGAGTTGGATTTGCTGTCGCATGGTGAACGGTATCGGAACTATAGGTCCTTAGGCCATTTTGTTCGAAAGCATGGCTGTGTGCCATGAGTTGCTATGACCCTTTTGTGGTCTTGGACAGTGAGTTTGTTAGTTTCTCTCTTCAGTTCATTGATGCCCGCCAATTGGCCAGCATCAGTGTAGCCGAGATTTGGCGCGCAAGGAGTCAATGATGGTTTAAGGTGGTCAATGATGGTGGTTGATGATGGTTAATTTAGTGACTATATAATGAGAATGATGGTCAATGATGGTTGAGGATGCGTAATTTTGGTTGATGAGGATTGATTGGTGGTTCATGATGGTGAACTGATGGCCAATGGATGGCTAATAATACCCACTAATTGTACTAAGGGGTGGTGTGAATAGCTCTATACTGCTAGTGGTCAATCAATGTTGATGATGGCTGATGATCATTACCATACCTAACACAAACTCAAACACTGTTTGAAATTCACTTTATGAGAATATTTGAGACTATGAGGGTAGGCCGAGCTTGTATTTCTGCGAAACTACCAATGCAATTGGTGTTAAGAATTCGAGACACCCTCAAATTCAGAGGATGTGTTTAAAGCTGTGGTAGTTTAAATTTGACCTAAAATGTGGATTCACTACAACAAGAAATACAAAAAAAAGTGGCTCATGGCGGTGCCCTGATTGTGCAAGTGGTTGTGCTGGCGGCGCCCTAGCCCGCCTTGGTGTTTTGGAGGATTTAGCTCAGTGGTGAGAGAATCGGCCCACTTTGTAAGGTATATCCTTCCTCAAAAAGGCTTGCAAACGACTACCACGCTAAAGTGCGCCAATCATTTGAATATTCTCAGCACCCAAAAGCTGAAAAAATGGATCTAAATGGAAATTAATAATTTGAGACCCCCTTGTGAGCCCATCAATTTCAGGAGAGCAGATTCCTATCCAACGCTCGGGCTGTAAAGGTTAAGAAAGGTGAAGATAAGATGATACGCAATAATATGAGTGTATTCGTGTATCCACAGCATGAGATGTATCCAGACTGCTCCATTATGAAAAACTGCCACTTTGAACATGCAAACTAGCAACTTTTCCTCAATACCCGACTCAGAAACTGCCAAAATCCAAAGTTACCAGGCGTTGTTCGTTCGACGTTATGACATCACAACAATGGGGGTCTCCGTAGAAATCAACGGAACATGGTTTCATTGGTGGCGTTTGTATGGAAACCAAGGATTTGGATTCGACCATGTTAGGAAACACAAATAGATAAGTAAGTATATAGATCTCACATTTTCGTACACATGTTTGAATCCTGTTTGTATTGTCTCGGAATGTCTGTGAGTATGAGTATCCATGCAAAAGTAAAGATAAAGGAATGCATTGAGGGTAACCATAGGTGTTGTAATGTTAATAAACTTAGAACAAGAAAATGAAGCTGTGCCTCTGTAGCTCTTTGGAGAAGCATCCCCAAGACTGCGAAACCAACCAATGCTTGAAACCACTTACCAAATCTCTGTTGAGCCCTGTCAGAATGGTACAGTAGCAAGTAGTCAAAGTGTTGCACGATTTGCTAGCGAAGTTCATCAACCACCGTCAGAACCTTCCACAACCTTCCAACCAATTAAGAGTTGTTGTGGTTGTTAAAAAAAAAAATTTTTTTTAGCCACTCATATTGACTTACGCTTATTATCGACCATGATTATTGGTGATAAACATTTTTAAAACCCCTACAACCCTCCGATCACCCCCCTATAACCCTGCTATAACCCCCCTACAACCCAACTACAACCCTCCTATGACCCCCCTATGATTCCCTACGAGCCACCAACCAGTCACCACCCTGGGAGAACGACTTCTCGCCATCAAGGGACACCACCCGCGGCGACGCCGGCACCGGCTTGGAGATGGCGACCACGGGCGCCCTTGGACTTCGCTGGTTGAGCAGCATCACCGGGTGATCAACGGTAGGATGTTGCCGGGGTTGATGAGGATTGTTTATTAGGAAAGTTTATGAAGATGGTTTATGAGGATTGTTTATGAGGATGGTTACAATTAGATGGTTGATGAGGATGGTTATAATTAGATGGTTGATGAGATGGTTGATGCATTCCTTGATGAATTGATGATTCTCTGATGGTTAACGATTTATTGGTGGTTATTTAATTTAAGAGCTCTTTCAATGGTTCATCAATGATGGATGATCGGTATCGGTTGATGGGGAGATAACTCACCAATTCGAATCAAGCGTTAGTGGACGCTTTTGACCAACCCCCCACAAACAAACAAAGCGGCTTGGCATTACCCATCATATACCATCATCAACCATTATCAACCATGAATCCATGAACCACTATGAACCATTCTTAACCAGTATGAACCATGACAAAACCACTATTAAGTACTAACTCTAGCTTAGTAGAGATTTCAAAAAAAAACATGTTTCAGAACCACCAACCATGGTGGCAAATGGTACCAGAATCAGCCAGCTATTCACCTGCCATTCACCATCAAAACATGTACGCCAAGAAATATCGCTGATGCCTTGGTTACCTTTCGTGCGAAAAACTGCATGGCCACAGTCACGGCATGAATGATAGGCGGTTTATGGTACGTCCAACGAAATCATACTCGGTAGTATACTTGTACATCACTTGCAACCACCGTGGCTGATTCTTGCAAAGATGCTACCAAATGAGGATACAGTCCTCAATAGCAAAAACATGGATTGAAAATTCATGTCCAAAAAGAACGGAACATTTTATTCGACGGGAACTTCCCAGCCTACCACATGTTTATTCCCCATCTGCAACCCAACTTGGTTAACTCGTAGACTATTTTTTCCAAACGGAAAAAGCACCAAAATAACATTCATAACCACTATCACCACTATCAGCCATTCCTAACCATCCATGCTGATAGTGGCTATGCTCAACCAATCCTAAGCATCAGCCCATGCTTTTCTGGATAGCCCCAGTGCAGGCGCACCTGGTGGGGCTCACGGGTGACTCGGGTGTTCCGATGCGAGGCAGCATCTGTTCGGTGCCTAAGGGTGAGCACCACACGCGTGGAACTCAGCATGGAAACAGTGAGAGCCATCTGAGTGGCCCTGGAATAGCCCTTGCAACACGCCAATTGAACGGTTACTAATTGAATGGCTATCTGGTTACTAATTGAAAGGCTGTATATCTAATTTACGTTGCTATTTTCCTTGGTTCAAAAAACAGAAGAAAAACCGAAGGAATACAGTAGCCTTTCAATTTGATTAAATGAACAGGATGTTTTTGTAGCATCAAGCAACAAGAAAAATTCATTGGATCTGAATGCTTACTAGCAACATTATGGCTATGGCTCCCAGTTCAGCAGAAAAAATCACACTTCCAGAATAAAACTGCTTTGACATATCCTCAAACATCTTGTGTATCTGCCGAACACCTTCATCATGCTTCCAGTTGTCAATCCGTCTAAAGCCCACACAACTATATGTTCTCCTTTTAAAAAACGGACCCCCAGTACAAATTGTACAGAACTCTCGTCACCTGCTGAAGCCCACCACAAGTTTAGATATTCCCACGTTCCCGCCTTGCAAACTTTACTGATTTCGACCTCTCCTTTCATGTTCATTTCACTCTTGTCAAACTCAAGTCGAATGTCTCAACTCAACTTGATCAATCGGTATAAGTGTAACACAACTTGATTCTCGAAGCACTGAGCACGAGAAGCTAAGCTGCGTGATTTCAGAATGCTGAAAGCATGAAGCAATTCCTCATTCCCACCTCGTTGCTGAAATGCATTTCTCCCCAGATTGACCAACCAGCCGATGTGACACCGAAACAAGCAGGCTCAACGACAAGGATGGTTCGTGCACCAGTCGCATAAAGAGTCTTGCTACACCTGGTGGCCTCAAATTTCCCCCCCCCCCGGGGAAGACAACCACGGATAGCGCCGCTCGCAATCACATCTTGCTGACTACCACACACTACCACTCAGCAATGCTTAGTTGTGACTGATCATTCCCTTTTATTCAACACGATCAACCATTCACTATATTAAGTCAAGATCAGCCATGATTGACTGACCATCATTAAGCAGTGACTTACAACTTACAACCATTGTTGACCAGCCATGTTGACCCAGCCATCCTTCAATCAAAATGGTGAACCACCGAGTGCATGTTGCACCACCAACGGCCAAGAAGCATTTGACCCAACCATGGTTGCCATAACACATAACAATGGCTGTAAATCTCTGTCGGTTCCTATTGATTAATGGCAAAGGCTATCATCAACCATTGTTATCCATCTACAACCATCATCAACCATCAATTCAGCAGCAATTCATCGTCATTTACCACTATCAACCATCAAGTCACCGGCAAATCACCGTCATTCACCATCAGTAAGAGATCTTTCTCCAACCCTCCAAGCTTTCCAGTCGCACCGGTCACGGACTGCCGCGACTGCCGAGCGGCGTCCACGCAGAAGCCGCAGCGTGGTCCGGTGGTTGGTGGCCTGGCGAAGAATGAAGTGATGATGGGATTAACCATGGTTAATGATGATTAAAGATGGTTAATCCCTGGCTAATCATCATGAAGTGACGATTGCTGGTGATGATCAATGGTTCCTTAACCAGCACTAAGCATTGATCACTTCCAAGCATGTTATGAAGGGAAACGCTGGTTTTGACCATACTTGATGATGGTGAATGGTGAATGATGGATATAAACCATGGTGAAGTCATGATAACAATGGTGATCGACCCACGGTTCATGGTGGTCATGACCATTAGTATTCATGCAAGATCAATGGTTTTCAATTACCAATGGTGATTGACAACGGTGGTCACTCTGCGTTGTGTTTGATCCATGATTGATGATGGTGAGTGAATTATAGGAATGGTGATGATTTATGCTTAATGCTGGTGAATACAGGTTGCTAACGGTTGATAGTCCGATATAAAGGCTGGCTCCATGGTGGTTCAATACTTGGGCAGGATATGTTTGACCATATCATGACCAATTGCCAATAACAAAGAACTTACCATTTACAGGATACCCCTGGCTCCTGGCCTGGCTCCCTCCCAACCACGAAGTAATTAGTTGCTCAACCATCACTCATTGCTCAAACACTGTTAACTTGTATGATTAACCGCTGGGATTAATTCATCATGCACCGTCACCAACAAGAACAGTAAGCCATCATGAACACCAGTAACCATCAATATGATCAACCAACATCAACAAATATCAACAGTAAACCCTCAAAATCATGAATCATATCATCATAACAACCATCAATAATGCTGGTTCATCACTAAATGACTGTTCATATCAATTCATGGTTAATATCAACCGTTAATCAGGTTGTAAACCATCGAAAATCACTGTATCATGAATAATCATCAATGCTGGTGGCAACCATTACCAACTAACCACCAACTGAGCACCAACAAACCATCAACCACCAATAACCACCAATAATAACCACCATTAACTACCAATAACCACCGTTAACGACCATTTACCACCGTTCAATTCTGCTTGTCAAAGCCTGGATCTGCCCTCGCACCATGGTCGGCCCTGCGCACCACGGCCGCCACGGTCGACATGGTCTTTTCCTCCAGGACGTAGTCGCAGCCCAAGGCCCTGCAGGGGTAGCAGCTCAGCATTGTCAAATGGTGAAGCAGCAGCGATGTTTGGGGGGATTTTTCCATAGGTATTTATAAAGATATCCATAGAGATTTGGGAATAATATTGCCATCCCAGAGGGGATTCCATAGGCTTTACTGTAGATATGGTAGCTGCTACTCATCCCCGGTGGTAAGTGTTGGTCGTGCTGAGCAACCATCCAGGTTCTACTTACTGGCGCATCCAGATCTTTGTCCGCACGTCTGGTGGTGAATCACCAGCCCTCCAAAGGTTTGAGCATCTATGGAACCACTGTCAATGGATATGAATGTGTGATGATCAACAGGGATCTTCTTACAGCTATCATAATACTATAATACTCTGAAGTTTACATCATAGTACGACTAGTTATGATTCAGGATAGTTGTAAACAATGATCCAAATTATGGTTCTGGCGAATCAAAAAGCATGTGTTTCTATTAACCTATAGTTGTAAAATAGCGGGGATCAACCACTATAAAACCCCAACATTGACCGCTGTAGTGGTTATTAATTTAACCATATTTGTGGGTATAAAATTCCGATTGGGCTGTCAGTCAGTTCACCCCGTACCCCTCGTTCCCCATCATTACCCTTGATTTTCCCTCTTATCATTGGTGGTTATCCCCCAATAATTGGTTGATTAATATTGACCCCGAGCCATATAGCAGCTGTTTAACCATCATTTAACCATATACTAGTTACTTATCCTGTCATTAACCATTATTAACCATTTATTAACCATCATTTAACCATACATTTCCACAGCCATTGGTTGATGGTTCAACCACAACGAATCATCCACCACCGGAAGGGAGGCCCCCTGCTGAAACAGCGCCCGCCTCCGCGGCACCGAGATCTGCTCCAAGGCAACGACCTCTGCAGATGGCACGAGTCCGGGAGCGACTCGACGCAAGGGTCAACCAGGTCGTCATGATGCCAATAGAAGTATACATATGTAAAACATATACCAGTACATATGTGTATATATAAGTATATGTATATATATAAGTATATGTATATATATATATATACATATTGTTTATTTATTCATAGGCATGCATGTATTGAAATGAAATACGAATGTATATGTTCGTGCATTTGAAAAGATGTGAAAAGTATACATATAGATGTTGTCCTTTATCGAAAAAACACATTTGGTGAGACACTACGGATACTGGGAGGGTTCCTGTGAACACCCGATCCGTCTAGATGCTTCACAGCAAACAGCAACCACATGAATCCACAAGCATTCCAGCTCTATCATACAAGGTGGCCCCCCTAGTTATAACTTGGAAACTGGTATAGTTACCCTAGTTTTGAACCAACTTAAAGCTGATTATGGGCCCACCTTGTAGGAAATGAAGCAACTGAACCTGACTAGAACATCATCAAGGTACTGATGGCCAGGAGTAAATGCTGGTTGCTACCAGGGCTGGATACCATAAGCAACAATGCTTACAGTACCAGCGATATATTTCCCAGGGACGGATTATCAACTAGCAATTCTTTAGCCGGCAAAAAATAACCACTGGATACCACTGGTACCAACCAGCCTCAGCCAAGATTGCTTCATCAGGAACCCACCAGTAATGTCGAGCGATTCGATTTGAGCCAAGCATCATTGATACAGAAGATTGAACCAAGCATCACACCAGCCATAGCTATCAACTATCAAGCACCCAGGCACTATCCACCATTGAAGATCACTATATTCAGCATTCCGGACTACTTGGCTGTGGGTCAGTGCACCCCGTACCCCTGGTTCCCCTATCATTAACCATTGTTTTTCCCTATTGTTTGTTGGTTATTATCCCAAATTGTGGTGGTTAATATTGACCCATAGCCATATATCAACCACATCCAACCACTATGAACCAACCACCAACCATTGCTTACCACGACCGTGGCACGTCCTCACCTCGTCTATAGGAGCCTTGGGCCGTGTAGTCTGCAGACCCAGGTCCTCTTCGTCTCGCAACAGCTGGAGGTCCACCGTGCCTGGCACGCAGCCATGACCAACCAAATACCTCAGCTGAAACCATAGTTTTATAATTTATATCTTTTGTTATATATATGATGTATTATATATAATAATATATAAACAAATATATATTGTCTATATTGTTTGAATATAATGCTTGAAACCGTCTGAAACCTCTACATTACCAACCAAATACCTCTACAGCACTGACCAAATACCAATAGTTGTGTATTTGTGTGGGACAACATTTAAAGAAAAACAGGAGCGTGGATCTGTAGATATTTAAACATGATATATGCATGTGGTAGCAATCAAACATAGCAATCAAGCACACGTAGAGCAGTTGTATCTCACATCTGGTTGGTTGTTCTAACCACTCTGAAAATTGTTAGTCAACCAACCATCAACCATTTGAAAATGCAAGGGAAAATATTCATAATGTCAATCCCACCACCAACTAGTATACTTGTTAAACCACCATTGTTGCTGATTTGTCCCCCACTCACCACTATAATCCCCATCTAAAGCGTGACACTCTCCGCGTCGCGAAACCACTCTAGTGAGACCGCCGGTGGGGCGCCTGACAGCACGATGACGACTTCTTCGGCCTTGGAACCTTCTTGGAAGATGCTTTCGCCCAAACCTCAGCGGTCGGCAGATGCTTTCGCCATCTTTTGCCCATGGTGCCCATCACGGTGGCAGGTGGCAGCGAAGTTATTGCACCGTGATTGAAGACAGTGTTTTGATTTGAGTGTCTCAAGTCGGTTTGGAAAGATCGGGGAGTTTCCAGTTATGACAGTGAAAAGGGATGAAAAGGGAAGTGCCATAATCGACAGGAGGGGAACAGAAATTGAGAGTCTGAATGCCAAGCTCATTTTGAGAAAAGCTTTTTGGTTTGTCTACAACCCTAAGCCGCTTTAAAGATGCAATCATTACACCCCTTTCAATTCCATCACTAGCTAAACCAACAGGTGATGTGGACAAACACTCAGGGGTGCAAACGCAATCATCAACAATTGCATTCCATGTATGTGGTCAGTAACCAAAGAAAGTGAATATACTATGACGAACAGGGTCTGTTTGAGACTCCCACCTTGCTTGGGCATGCCACTTCCCAGTTTATCAACACCACGCCAATGGAATCACCACCTTACGAAGGGAGGTGAGATGCAGTGACAGGGATAGAAACGTCCCAAGAAGACTTACTAGTACATAACTCAAATCAATAAAACAAATACAAGTACCTGGTTGGTGGATGTTGGTGGTAAAACCCAATAATATCCAAACATATGCATCAACCAACCATCCCAACAAAAAAAGTTTGAAACAACCAAGCAGATCTGTCGCCTTGCGCACCTTACGTTGATCAACACCAACAGAACAAGGGCATCGCAAAGCATAGCCGCAGCCTCTGGTGACTGTGCTCAGAATGAGTCGGTTGGAGGTCCACATCCTGGAGAGCCCTGGTGCCACTCCACATTTCTGGGACGTTGCTTCAAGTCTAGAAACTTGGTGCTACCAAAGCCAGAAACAAATCAACAAATGTTCACCATGAATCGTTACCAAAGATCAACGGGTTGAGCCCACAACCGGTTGCACCTGGGTTTCCAATGAGGCGGTCGAGGCGGTTGGATTTTCTATCCGATCTTGGCTCCAGAGATACCACCCTTGGTCAAGCCCACATCAACGCCGCGCGTTCGGATCTAAGGCGCTGGGAGAGCGCAGGGCCAGGTGTTGACAGGCATCGTCTTGGATGGCCTGAAGAAGGGCGCGTCGACGGCCAGGTGAGAAGTCCTAGCTGGCGATGTACATGGTCATTGTTGTTTCAACAAAAGTGTGCCCTCTAGTGAACTAACCAGGCAATAGCAAATCCACCGTTTACTGGTGATTTCCAAGGTTTGACTATCAAATGTATCATTTAAGTAACTACTATATGGTGGCTCAAGATTGGGTACCCCAAACATGGTTGGTTTAATGGATAGTATTGGATGATTTGGGAGTACCCTTATTTTGAGAACCACCATATTATTGGAAATGTCCAGAACGTTGTTTGCCAATGTTTGCCACACAACGTTTCACGGTTCAATGTAACAGCCCCGCCATGAGTGGAGCCTTGGAACCCTCGAAAACAAAAGATTCATGGATAAATCCAAAGAAAGGGGACATGGCTGGTGAAGCCTCAAGACTTGAAAGGTGAATCAACCGCAATGTGTTGACAAGATTGTGTGAGCAAGCAAAAGGGTCAGAGTTCTTCGATGCTCCCAAATTAAATGTTGGCATGGGCACTTAGGTGAGTCGGATTGTTTTGCTTGTTTGATGTCGAAACAAGCGAATGCCATCGGGAGAAAATCTATGGCCGGATTGCAGGAGAGCTGCCCCATGAGCATATGATCATATGGCCTGGTTTGAAACACTATAAACCAGGCTATAAACGGACATAAACGGTCAATGAATGCTGGACACTTTGCCGTTATCTTTTGTTTGCGAATGTGTGGGAGAAGCACGAACAATGATTCAGTCCTGATGGCCAATGATGGCTAGGGATGATATTCCTCTGTATATTTCTCAATCACAGAATGTTTTGATTTGCCCATGTTTGCCCCACCAGCCTACATTGGCAAAGCCGCTGAAATTCCAGAGTGGCTGCTTGTAGTTCAGTTCACACCCCCAGATTCTCCGCAAATTGCATGTTTGGCTCCCTTTACCCACAATCCTAAATAGACAGTATGACAAGTTGACATACTACCATGCATAGTATGGATGCCATCAATACCAAACAAAAGAAAATCAAATAATTAGACGCAAATGTTGTATGATGTTGTTGCAAATTGTTGCTCGTATTTGCTTCTTGCTAAGCCCATCCCCACACCTCAACTAGGGAAATCTGGGGGTCACCCTGGTTTGTGTGAAGGGCCTGGTGTTTACTGTGACGGATTCTCTGCTGGCCTGCTCACTTCCATCATCTTCCACCCGGTTGGACCTCTTCGAAGTTCCAGAAGAGGGTTCCGCGACCCGAGGGCGCACTATGCACCAGCTGGCCTGGCGGCAAAAAACCAAGAGACGACACATGACTTGGCACAACACTTCTCCTGTGACTCTCTACAGAATCCGGTGGTTCACAGCTGATACGCTGCTGACCATCTCCCAGGGAAGCACTACTCTTGAGTGGTCTGCATGGTCAGTTGGTCATGTTTCGAAAAATGTCCACCCGAAACATGACCATATGACAATGCCTGGTCGATGGTTCAATCAAGCAATTCTCCCAAATAGTATCGGAAAAACACCAATGCAATACAAATGTTTAAAACTACCCGCCAGCCATACCCACTAAGTGCCATGGAGTAGTGATGTGCTCCCTCCCATTTCTGAATACCATGACTGGCGCTCAAAGACTCATCCCAACCTGCCTCGACTGGCGCCTAACCTTAGTCGGAGCTGCACCGTGCCACGACAATGTGGCCGCAGCCTCTATGGTAAATGACCGGAAATTGCAATGAGGTGATGCCGGTAACAGGTGTTGTTTGGTTGGCTTCCCATGAAGAGATGACTGAATGAATAAATTAAGGGGAGATTCATGTAATGGAAAAGGTCCATTATTCTTAACCAACTATTTCTGGAAACACTGGGGCTGGTTCATTAATTAATCGCTGGATCTCCCCTTGCCCAGCAGAGGTTCTCAACGTGAACATGATCTCACCCGGCAACCTCCTGGATGGTTTTCCGATACCGTGGCTGTGTTCCCATCTGGCCATCGACTTTAGAAAGGTGGCAGTTGGCTGACAAGCAAGCGTTGGTGACCGCTGCCAACCCGCATCAAGTCCGCGGTTCATCTTTCTCGCCAGGTTTGACAATGGCTCAAAAGGCTGGAAAAAGGAAGTCATTGTCATGATCCATCACAAAAAATACAGAAACACATCACCATTCAAATAGCTAGACAACAACCATTGTACACCATACTAACTTGTCATATATGTTCTTTGCAATTGAGCCATCTCCCACTCTCAATCAGTACCACACCACCTCCGAACAAAAAAAGATCGCTGTCAAACATCAGGTGTTAACCAATAACACTTGCTATCAAGTCGATTCATTCGCGACTTTTCCCCGAGCTGCTGCTGGTTGCTGCTGGCTCGGCCCCTAGAAACCCACCATAACCAGGCGCCCCACCAGGCGCCCCACCGGGGCACCGTCCCCCCGGCCGCGGCACACGAAGCAGCGCAGCTGCCGTAGCTCCTCAGAGGAGCGGCGCCCACAGGGCGTCTGCGCGGCCGACCAAGCCTCCAGCGACGGTCGTTTTGGTTGTTAGTATGGTTGTTATGGTTGTTATTAAGAGTTTTGGTTATTTGTTATGACTATTAGACTGGTTGTTATACTATTAGTATGTTTGGTTATTAGTTATTGTGACATGGTTGTTATGCTTGTTATGTTACTTATGAGTATAATCAGAGTTTTAGTTATTAACCGTTATGAAGAGTAACCATGATTTCCATTTTTAACCACTTGTTACTGTAATAATGGTTAATAGTGGTTATCAATAATGGGTAGTAATGGTTAATAGTAAGTATTAACCATCACTCATAACTCATGACTCATAACAAATGAGTTGTAGTTTTGGTGTTTTGGTTTTGAGTTTTTGCTTGCCTGCTAATGACTATTAAATAATCATAAAGTTCATAAGTAGACTATTAACAAACACCAATAAATAGTAACTTTGTCTACTATCATGGATTTATAATACGTATGAATCCGTATGAACAGTAAAGTCAAAGTTATTAATTATTAGCCAAAAAATAATGATAGATAGTTGTATGATACTCATAGCCAGCGAAAATGTTTAATAGCCTATAATATTCATTATAATATATATAGATATAGTCATTGACATTGACTAAAATCATAATGGCAAATCCTTTAAAATTTCAGTACCAACCATGATACATAATTGATGGTACATGATAGTCGTTAAGTGTTACTAAGAATTAACAACCAGTAACTAGTAAGCATTTTCAACTATCATCTACCATTAGTGATTAATCGTCAATAGTTGCTACTAGTAATGGTTGCTAAGCAAGTGGCTCAACAACGGTAAATGGTTGGTTCATAATGAATGGTGAATAGTGGCTGCTGGTTTATAATCCTTCACACGGGTTCCTATCTGGCAATCTGGGGCAGGCCAGCTTGCACACAAAGCCAATGGTGTTGAATCGTCAATTGTGCCGTTGCTGGCGTCGGTCAAGTCTCCAACTCATGGTGATCAACCATGGTTTGTGGCTATTGGTTGATCGCTAAAGGTTAATGGTTGGGTACTATTGATGGTAAACCAGAAAAAATGATTAAGTAATGGTACACTAACCAACCAATAGCCACTAACTATTACTATTGATGGTTAATGGTTAGCCATCATATAATGGTTGGGTACAAAACTAATGGTACACTAGCGTGACAAGTAAAGTGTCATGGTCGATCACTGGCTCCAAGTGGCTCTGCAGCTGACCCCAGCTGCGGGCCTGCTCAGCCACGCCCATGGTGCAACCGCCATGGCGACCGGCACTTCGCTGCCATGGCGACCCCTTGGCGTGGTGGCAACTCTGTCACCAGTGGTAGCGCTCCATGCGTTTTTTTCCGAGTCTTCGTCAAAGGCAGTGCTCCCAATCATCACTTACTATGTTGAGAAAGGAAACCATCAAATCTTTATGGAATTTGTTGGACCTGGGGCACCCCTGCGATCCACAGTTTGTGGGTGCATCTACTACTATTGAATACTATTGACCACAAGTGCATGGACTATTGAACATCTCCACTTTTTTGTGGAAACCGTCCACTTTTTTGAGGAAACCGTGGCGGTAACAAAAATCACCGGAGTGAATTGGCAGACCAGGCGTTGCTTGAGACTGGGTGCATTTGGGGAGACGTCTGCTGCTGAGCCAGCGCGGCTGAATCCATTGAATCTGGCACGAAAAGTGCTGAAGCCAAGAGACTAGGACTACATTCAAACATATTGCGATGGTCATTTGCAACTCCCATTTTGCAACTCAAGTCGCTTACTAGTTCAAACTCACTAGTTATGGTTTATTTATGGTTTTTGATCGTGTTATTGATATTTGGATTTTAGGATAGGTCCAACCGATAACGGTACACATTCCGATGGTCAAGTCCATCCTGGAACTAGTTTCGTTTGCAACTCCCATTTGGACTTCCGGTCACTGTTGATGTCACTTACAGCGACCATCTGCCACTTCAACATCCACACCAAGGGGGATCGTCTGAGGACAATGAACCGCCATCATTCATTTGTCCCAATCATACAGTAGGTGTTGGATCATTTATGGGATCCAACAAAGGGGTCCATTGGACAAGCGTCCTTTCTTCGGGCTCCCTTCGTTTTGCTCGCTGCAAGACTCTGCGCTTCATCTGTGTCAGTCCCGGTCATGTTGACGCCCCCTGGCATGAATTTGTTTGTTTGGACGGTTCTGGAATTGGTCAAACGTGCCCCTGAATCATAAGCACGTGATCTATGACGTGATGACAACTGGCAGTTCCATTGCAGTTCAACTTCCAAGTTCCCAAGGAACCAAAGAAATCCAACAATATGCTAATAGCAATTTGGGAAATATATTGGGGGCGGCACCGTTGATGCATGGTGCCATGAAAAGTATGAAAATAATTTTTGGCTGGATTTGGGGACCGCTCCTAGATTGAATTGGAGATGACTTGCAAAGAAGCGATTTTTCCTCAGGATCCAGCATGTGTTTTCTTCAGAATTGGAGTTTGCCCAGCCAATAATAATTTGGTTGAACCAAACCTCGTTGGGACCAGTACAGTATCGCTTGCAAAAGTCACGGATGGAAGCGTCATCAATTCAATGACGTGACCGGGGGACAAACATCGCTGACATTGTCATCATGGCCATCCATCCGTGTTGAACAGGATGGCACATATGCTGCAGGCCAAGCAAAAACCGCCAGCCCAGCAAGTGAAAGGTAACATGAAGCATGGGGGATTTACCTATAAATCAACAAGACAAACACAATCTTGACCACATCTACAGCAAGAGAAGATGCACTGGGAATTGCAAAACTGTAGCCTCTCAGAATTTAGGACAACTCTGACCGTAGACTGTTTCATTGTGCCTTTGGCGAGATGCAATCCCAACATAACTATGATACCAAATGATACCAGTCATATAGAATATCCACTATTGCATTTTGATCTCCCAATCACAATTCTGGTCATATCTCCCTATACTGTTGCTTTCCCTTCTATTCTTGAAGAAGTACCTTCAACTGTTGGCTACCCCTATCATCGTTGACTCAATCAATGTTGAACTTATTCCTATCATTGACTCACCATTATGCCTGTGAATCTCTGGCATCTGCTGCAAGACTGGTTATCCCCATTGTAGGAGTGACAATCTCTACCTACAGGTGTGTCCTTCAATCCGAGTCCCTCAGGATTGCTGCACCACCTGCAGCCACACCTGCTATGATTGCTGTCGGGATCCATGGAACAGGGTATAGTCCCATATTTATGACCTAGATATGTGTTTAGCTCAAAAATTTTGATAATGGGACTAAAACATGGGACTAAAACATGGGACTAAAACATGTGACTAACCCGCAATACCGTGGGTAATTATCATGTTTTTTGTTTAGCTCAAAAATCTTTATCATACCTATGCGTGTATGTATAGGAGAGAGTGCAGAATTGTGTCTCTGTGTAGGTGCCTGGGCGTTGAGAGCAAGTGTGTCAATATAGAGCAAGTGTGTCAAAAAAGGGCAAGTGTGTCAATATACATGTTGATGAATACATGTACATGCGTCCATGCATGCATGCATAAATATGTAAATGAATAAATGAATGCATAAATAAATAAACAAGTATGTATATAATTTGTATATATATATCTCTTAAGGCATACAAAAGGTTCATACATTGACACCTTACAGTTCAAAACCACACAATTGCCTTGACATGTAAATCCAAACATGGTTGATATCTATCTATCTATCCATCCATCCATCGATCTATCCATCTATCTATCTTTCTATCTATTCATCTATCTATCTGTCCATGTGTCGACGTATAGGCACGAGGCTAGAACCACTTCATCGCTGAGTACATAGCCATCAAGCCATCAATCTGGGGATGCCAGCGAACTACCAGGCTATTGTCAACAAAGTATGGGTCTGGATAGCAATGAGGAACAACATCCCCATCCCACACTCCGAAATGATGCTTGGAAAACATTCAATCTGGAGGAGGTCAGGAGGCTTGAGGCATACATGCATATATATATATATATAGGGGACCCCTTTATGTTGGCACATTGGGTAGGAACACTAAAATGGCATCGACCGATTTTTTTCTCTCTCTGTTTTTGTGAGAATGTGCCATCTTACTGTTAGCTGTCAAGATCACAGCAACAAAATAGACTGTTGTGTGAAGCTGTGCCATCTTTCTGTCAGGGAATCAGTGGCAATTTTATTTATTGGACCAATGATCACAAACTTACACGAACGAAGATTAAACCAAGTGTGGTAATTCCGATGTTTTGAACGGGGTTCCCTCAAATCATCCGTCCCTGTCATCACATTTGGGGTTGATAGGCCAGCTGTTTACATAAAGAAACACTTGGACACATATGAACCAGCTCCTTAAGAAAAATTGGTACCTTCCACGCATCGCGGATCCATTCCCTGTCCAAATCCTGAATGAAGTTGAAAATTGTCTTGAAATCAGGAAGGGTTCCAGGTTGAAACCATTGGTAACAATAAGCCAAGCATTTTGGGGGGTCCACTACCGATCCTCACAATTTCATCCACGAACCAAAGTAATCCCAAGGACTCTCTAACAAGGAAGATACAAGAATTCTAGGCACAAAACGAAAAATCTACTTATATAGTTGCCAATCTGGCCAACCAATGCCTCAACAAGAGCCAAACACTTGGAGCTAGGCCGCCAATCTGGCCATTCAATGCCCCAACAAGAGCCCGACGCAGAACCCAAACATGGCCCAAAGGGATCTGACCACGAACGTTAGGCACAAGAAAAAACATTCCCAGGCCCAAACGCTCACACTAAGATGGCACATCCTGAGTTTGTGTGGCCCAAACACCCAGCCAGCCCATTCCCCAACAAGAGCCTGACACAGCACCCAAAGTAATCCCAAGGACTCTCTAACAAGGAAGATACAAGAATTCTAGGCACAAAACGAAAAATCTACTTATATAGTTGCCAATCTGGCCAACCAATGCCTCAACAAGAGCCAAACACTTGGAGCTAGGCCGCCAATCTGGCCATTCAATGCCCCAACAAGAGCCCGACGCAGAACCCAAACATGGCCCAAAGGGATCTGACCACGAACGTTAGGCACAAGAAAAAACATTCCCAGGCCCAAACGCTCACACTAAGATGGCACATCCTGAGTTTGTGTGGCCCAAACACCCAGCCAGCCCATTCCCCAACAAGAGCCTGACACAGCACCCAAAGTAATCCCAAGGACTCTCTAACAAGGAAGATACAAGAATTCTAGGCACAAAACGAAAAATCTACTTATATAGTTGCCAATCTGGCCAACCAATGCCTCAACAAGAGCCAAACACTTGGAGCTAGGCCGCCAATCTGGCCATTCAATGCCCCAACAAGAGCCCGACGCAGAACCCAAACATGGCCCAAAGGGATCTGACCACGAACGTTAGGCACAAGAAAAAACATTCCCAGGCCCAAACGCTCACACTAAGATGGCACATCCTGAGTTTGTGTGGCCCAAACACCCAGCCAGCCCATTCCCCAACAAGAGCCTGACACAGCACCCAAAGTAATCCCAAGGACTCTCTAACAAGGAAGATACAAGAATTCTAGGCACAAAACGAAAAATCTACTTATATAGTTGCCAATCTGGCCAACCAATGCCTCAACAAGAGCCAAACACTTTGAGCTAGGCCGCCAATCTGGCCATTCAATGCCCCAACAAGAGCGTGACGCAGAATCCAAACATGGCCCAGAGGGATCTGACCAGGAACGTTAGGCACAAGAAGAAAAACATTCCCTTTCCCAATATAGCCAATGAATGTCCCAGGAAGAACCCAAAACCATCACAAGGCAGCACGCGACAACAGGGCGCCAAAGCCCTGGAAAGTGCCATCTTTATGTTGGCTTTGCGTCCTTGGCGTTTTGCACAAATCATATCCTGTATGATGGCCTTTTGGGTATGTTTTGCCTGTGCCATCTTTCTGAGACTCCCTATATATATATATATATATATACGTGGTATGGATGCCTATGTGCAATCTAATACATCGACACGTGCAAATAAGAAATTGTCAAAGATCCAGCAAACAAGATGACAGCGTGGAAATAACCATGAATACTCCCGGCTCTACCTCCGTTTCCCCACGTAATTAGCAATGATGTAACACGATGCAACCAATCAACCAAAGAATCAATTGAGAAACCAAGATACAGAGTCAGTTTCTTGTCTAAACCATCATTTGTTTAGAACACTCCTGGTAGCTCCTTAGCCCACCCTTGACTGGGATAGCAGTAGATACCCCTGGCTCCAAATCGCTTCTTCCCAATCAACAGCCAGTAAAACAATCTGCTGGAAGGCAACAAGCAAGTCATAGAGCCAAAACTGAACGTTAAACAAGCACTTTACTGCGGTTAAACACCTGGTTTAAACAAGCTAACCGACTTGCTTAACAACCGTAGTGTCATTCTAAAGCTGAACAAACCAGGTTTCTGGCAGTTGACAACTATGATTGATGACCGAATCATGGTTAAAGGATGTTGAGTAGTGACTACAAGGGAGTACATCATTAGCAAACACCAATGACAAGGAACCAGAACAGCAACTATGTGGTGGCATGCGCACACGCACAAACAGGTTTCAGCTAACACTCTCACTAGAGCTATTGATAAATGCAGCGGACGCCTTTGAACCGGGTCTGGGAACACCACGACTTGCTGCGCACCATCAAGACTTTGCCGTTACGTGGTGAAGGAAACTTAAGCGTTCATGAAGTTGTACATGTACTATGTGCCTACGATACATACTATCCTAATACAAACAATAACACTTGTTGCTGCACACCCACCAGATTCAGAGCTGGTCTTCTCACACAACATCTAGTATTCATTTGTGTGCACGGGAAATGGTTGGTTGCGACCACTCGGCGAACCTTCGCTTTCTGGTGCTGCTTGTTTTAGGGCAGCAAAAAGCTTAAAGTTCACAAAATAGAAACGGCTATCTAGGTACCTGATAAAGGGTTCGGGGGAACCCCAAGATGCTGTAAGCCAAACTGGCCATGTGCAAATTAATAGGGAGCCTGTCAGCTGTCGTTGACTCTCTTAGCTTGCTGATCCTTGTTACAGTTTTGAGTTAGCATTGGTCAAGATCGAAGGCAATCTCAAAAGAATATATAACACTTCGATGAACACCATGCTTCCGATCACAACTATCG
This sequence comes from Symbiodinium kawagutii, assembly GCA_009767595.1. Taxonomy (NCBI): domain Eukaryota; class Dinophyceae; order Suessiales; family Symbiodiniaceae; genus Symbiodinium; species Symbiodinium kawagutii. The sequence continues at coordinate 1,267 of VSDK01005237.1, read as the reverse complement.
ATATTTGTGTTGGGGATGTTTGCCCTTTCTCGAATACTCTTGAGGCAGCCAATGCTGAAATACATATAAGTGTTGGCACAACATACCACGGATTGGTTCAGTGTCATTCTTCCGATCATTTCCAGCACTGGTGCGTTGCTGGTAACCTGGCAAATTGACTCATTGACATTCAAGGCTGCTACATATCGTGGTTTCTTAAAATGGAGGTACCCCAAATCATCCAATATTGACCATTGTAGCACTTTTATAGACTAACCATTTTTTGGGGGTTCCGTTTCTTGACACCACCCACATATTTCAGCATGATCAACAACTACTTGGTACACCTATGTTGATGTCCATCACTTAAAGGTGGTTTCTCAAAATAGGGGTACCCCCAAGTCATCCATTACTAGTCATTTATAGTAATAAACCAGCCATTTTTTGGGTCCCCCATGGCTTGAGAAACCACCAAAAAAACCCAGAGTCATCAACTTTGACCATCTAATTCCCTCACCATCACCGCAAGTGCACACACCTGGAACACAGACTTCTTGACCACACGCTGGTGATAGTCTCTCACCTCAACACGGGGCCACAGGAAGACGGGTTCTACTGGACTAGCCATTCACTAGTCTCACCATTGCCCAAGAACTGTGAAGTATTACCATGCGCAACTGCACCTCCAAGCAACTATTATTGTTTGTCAACATTGTCGGAGGATGGAAGGAATCATTGATGGAGCAAACATTCGGTACCTCAACAATTATTGTTAGTCAACTTGACAGAAGGAGTCAGTGATCAAATCATAATCAAGAATAGAATGATTAGATACCAACGCATGTGTCCAATCGTTGACAACGAAGCTGTAACGCTACAAACCAACTTCATCATGCACCATTGGTTACCATCAGCCAAGCACAAGCTGCCAAATAATCAGATATTACTTTCCATCAGTTACTATCGATCAACAGCTTTAAACAACCAACCATTGTCAACTGACCATTGGTTGATAATCATTATAATACATATATTCATAAACATACAGCCCTTAACCTGAATGATAATCAACAATGAACTAGCCATTGTACTTCGCCGACCAATGTGACTATCAACTTATCAACTCACCATCAAACCGATCGAGATGATCTAGCCCCAATTATCAGCCACTCTCAACCACAGCAATGAATCATTGGTTACAGTACACTGGCTATGACCCGTCTCGGAATCAATCAATGTAGCACAATTACTTTACTTCGAGTGATCCCCACCATGACATTTCAAATCC
>VSDK01005227.1:93031-108838 GCA_009767595.1 Symbiodinium kawagutii | reverse complement strand
TGCCAAAACCAGCTTCGCTGCCATGGGCCCTCACAGTATATATATATTTATATATGTTTATTATTGTTTATGTCTACAAACACACCCATACACAATCATGGCTGCCAAAGGTTACAAACGAGTCCGCATGTCACACTTGATACGAAATTCTCGACTACAACTCTGCTTGCTCCTGGCTGGCTTCCACCGGGAGATCCCAGATCCCTTGACAGGTCACACAGTTCACATCTTCACGCGCTCCACACAAGCGCGGACCTGGGAGAATGAGATCTTGGGTGTGATCTATCACGAGGTGCTGCATTGCTTGGCTGGCGGCTGGTGGGTAGAAGTTGGGCTTCAGTCATGGGGGCTGTAGGTGACCCCCACCATCAATCATTCATAAGGGAAGGTTTATTAACCAGCTATGCCTGGGGGGATCATCGTTGGGGGGGTCACCTACAATCCCCATGATTCATGACTCCACTGAAACGCCTCGGCAGCTTGAAGTCTTTGCTTTGAAATTGGGCAGTCCCAAAGTCTTCCCTTTTTTGAAGCGGATCTCTAGATTTTGATTGACATCCTTTTCAAGTCTCAGATTGCCGATCTCCACATTTTGACAGGTGAACTTTGGCACGGACAGCGATTTCGTTCGTGAGATTGAGAACATGTGCAGCTCCTTTGTGACTTGGTGAGCACCAAGATGCAGCTGCAACCGACCACCGATGGAGGGTTTCAAGGAATTCCCAGAGCCCTGACTGGTTTGGTCATGGTCCTGGTCCTCCTTGAAGTTCCACTTAAGGTCGGTCACTTCTTGCACGTTGAGGCCAGAGTAGGTGGGGTCGGCGCGCTTTCGACGTGCGAAAGTTAAAGTTGCTGCCAGTGTTCGACGTCCCAAGTTGAACCAAAAGCTTCACAGTGGATGGAACAACGAAAGCAACCATTTGTTTTCGAGTTTGATGATTCTCGTTGTTGAAATGGTTTCGTTTTTTATTAGAATTATCAAAGAAAAACACATATCTAAATAACATCAAAGAGCCAACTTTGCCCTTGGGCTCGTGACATGACTCATACCTCATTTCTACATACCTTTGGCACAGGTGGCTTTGATGTCATTCACGGTCACGACTGGCTGGTTGGACCTGCTGTCATTCAGCTCGCGAACATGAACAAACGAGTCGGGGATCCCCGGCACGTTGGGCAATTCATGGTCATTTTTCAATGCAAGCAGCGTTGTGATCATGGTTAAAGATGGTAATGCAATGGCTAGTGGTCCATTCATAGCTAAGGATCATGGTCGATTTCATTATGGATTGCAAAGTAATGGCCAATGGTCCATTCACAGCTCTGCTAAACTGGCCAGCTTCAAAGAAAGAACATTGGGTGATGACGCTTACTGTATTCCAAGCATGTCACCCAAAGGGACATCAATATCATATTGCTCCAGAGAATGTTCACCCTGGAACGGGGCATGAACTAGCGTGGAGGGTTGATGTGGTTGCCCTTGTAGCGGGTGAAACTGGATCCTGGAGGAGGCAGTGCCACCAGGACTGGGGGTCACCATCTCTCATGATGATAATGATGACGACCACGATGAGTAGTACAACCTCCGTCCTCTTTGATGCCTCCAGAAGCGAATCCAGGTGGTGTTTACCATGCACTCCACCGAGACCGGACGCTGTGGCAATGCCGCTTGGTGAAGCTGCAACGGCCAATGAGCAGCACATAGGTTCCTAGTAACCATTAATTACTTACTTTGAACAGGAAGTACCACAGAGAACTATAGGTTCATAGAGTTCTCAATCTAACCACTTTAAGTATATGTTGACACATTGCACTCTATTGTTGTGAACTATGGCTACACTCAGTGTTGTTCATTAATTTTCGACAACTTCATGAAATGTGCATGTGACAGCGTGGATGTACAGTCAAAAACCTTCGTCACGATCATAGGTATTACTTTGGGATTCGTAGTGGGTAATGACAGTATGTGTACAATTGAAAAACAAGTCAAACACATACAATGCATCCCTAGTTTCCTCGGGGCTGACCCAATCATCCCCATGAGGGTTGAGTGACGTCTTTTGGTGCTCCAGTCACACCTGGCCAAGGTCCAGTACGGCGGGCAGAGCGCCCGTATCCGACTCCTGGTTGCAGCGACGTTGAAACTGACGAAGCCAGTTGCAGTTTGAGACCAAAGAACGGTAATGGCTACCCAGGATTAATAAAGCCCTGGTTGATTAACTAGGGGGGTTCATTGCTCATCCCCACAGCTTCAGGTCGCCATTCATCCAGGGGTGCTGGTGCGGTCCCTGCCTGGGCCCTGCGCTGAGGTGAGATCGAAGGCCATGCATGCCACTCCGCCGAGCGAGTCATTGCCGTGTCCGGCGTCTTGAAGGAGGAGGCGAGGCCACTGTGGATCGGTGGAGCGCCGGGAGGAGCCTAGGCAGCTGGCTTAACCAGTGGTGTACATCACCGTTGTTGCAGATGAGCCTGCTGGCAGGCCCCAGGTGGTATTTCAACACGCGCACACACACACACAAGAATCTGATGGGGAAATTATCAAGTGGAGATTGGTGCTCCCCCTCTTTCTGCAAGAGCTTGAGAATGTTTTAGGATCGATCAGGGCTTCCCATTATCACCAGCAATCTCTTTCTGAGAGATATCCGAGATCGATCAGTCTCACGACGACTGGACTGGCGCTTTCGAATCCCCTAATAAACTCAGGACTTAGCTCCACCATGTTGCGGCCATGCTGTATCCAGTGATGGCTAGGATAGTGCGCCCCTGAAGGGCCTCCAAGGCCCGCCCCTCCAGTGTTCTCACAGGTCAGCCAGTCGAAACGGAGCCCCTCAGGTGTGCTCGCACTACCAAGTTCATGGAGCCAAGATCGAGGTGATCTACAACGGCCTGGGGCCCCAATTGGGAAATTCCATTGAAGCAAAACAAGGTTCTGTCGTCCTGATTTGATCACGATTCGGATCATTAGGTCCTTAAAAGTGGAGTACAAGATATGCCATCAAAATTTGGAGCCCGCCTGCAGAGGTGTGCCCCCAGGCTGAAAGCCAGATCAGGCTGCCTGGTTTGGAGGCCGTGTTCGGCACCCAGCCAGGCATTCACGCTGATGCCATTGCCAAGATGGAGTGGGAAGATGAATGGACCGGAAACACCAAGCGTGACAAGGCTCGGGTCAGCACAGTTTCGGGAGCGTACCATTGTGAGTTGGATGTTGCAGATAATGGGTGCGCACCAAGTAATCAGAGATTTAGTACGGGATAAGCTGACTTAGTCACTTCCTTACTCTGTTTATTGTCGAGATTCCAGACCCATGTGGTCCCATTGCTTCTCCAGGGCCTATAATTGTGCATACCAGCAGCCCCGAAAATACCGCACAGCTTGTGGGTACCTCACCACAGCTATGAAGACCGGAGAAGCACATCCTGATGTTCAGCGAACATGCCAAAACATTTGGCTCAAGAATTTCTTGCCTAGTCTTCCTCTTTAAAGTGTGAAAAGGCGTTTTGGGACCTTTTGAAATCATTTGAAGATGGTTCGCGTGTCCATTTTGGTCTTTCTCTGCCTCATGGCCACTCCCCTGGCCGACAATCTCCTCAAGAGAAAAAGATCCAAAAGGTGGAACTCCGGGACCTCTTGGATCTCACTGATCGAGAGCGATCAATGCCCGCAACATGGACGCGTTCGCTGTGAACGCAACGGTGGCATGCGGCACTTCAAATTCCCTGCGGGTGTTTTTTCCGTGGATCGGCAAGTGATGGTGCCCGCCAACACGATCATTGAAGGAGCCAACAACCCCAACTCTGGAGATAAGACCACGAGACCTGACTATTCTCAGCAAACCGTCTTCCAAGCCACCCGGGGGGTGTCAGACTACAATGTGTGCTATTGTCGGAATCAATGTTCTTACCTCACCAATGAACAAGTGAAAAGGTTGCGCCCTGGCTTTTTGATGGACTCCAACACTGTGGTGAAAAACATTGCCTACCAGGGAAAGGACACGGTGCGTCCCCGGGACAATGGAGCTTTGTGCGGCGGCGGCGTTTTCGAAACTCCTGGCTGCGTGCACAACAAATGCTCCCACTCCCATCTGAAAACAGGCCATGGCCGGCCGGTGAGCGGTGTGCGAATTGAGAACGTTCGGATGAACGACTATGGCGGTGGGGGTGCCAGTCAGTTGGCCCTTTGGGTGGCGCAAACCACAGACACCAATACCCCGACGCGGGATATCACCGTGAGGAATCTGGTGGCCATGTTTCTTCAGGCTGATGGCATCAACTTTCATGGTTTTGTGCAGGACGCCTTGGTTGACGACACCTACATCCAAAACACTGGCGATGACATCTATGCCGTTTGGGGCAGTCACTTTGACACCAGAAACATTGTCTTCCAAAACAGCGTGGGAAAGGATGCCGGCCGTGCTCGGGGGAACCACTATGGAAGCTGCGTGGCAGTGTATGGTGCTAAAGAGGCTACCTTCCGTGACCTCACATGCTACGCGCCACCGCAGAACACCCAGGACTGCTGGGACCCCAAGTACAACGGAGAGACCTGCAACGGATGCCTCGGAATCATCAAGGAGAGCTTCAATGCAGACTACCGGGGCTCCATCTTTACCTTTTCCAACTGCAAGTTCTACGACCTGTACTCAAATCAACCCACAGGGCGGCCCTTGGTGTGCAACAAGGAATGGAAGAGTGGTGGTCTTACAGTGAATGTCAATTGAACAGTGGCAGGGCTTGAGCCTCTTTCCGAAAAGAGGCTGTGGAGATGAATTTTCTGCTTCAGAGAAAGCCTTTCTTGTATAGCGTCTTTTGTGTTCCCACGAACACCTCGTGGCAATTTGTGGCATGTCTTTTAATTATGATAAAGGTACACTTTTGTTGTGGACCTAGCGAGGGCAAGCTAAGACTTGACTCCTGAGACCGCTTAATTAATCCCCGGAAGAAAGCGCGCTGCAAAGCAGGAAACAGAAAAGAAAAGAACAACAACCCAAAGAAAAACTACAATCACTGTGGGAAGGGTTCAAAATGCCAATCGAAAAGCAAGACAGCGAAAAGAATGGAAAACACAATGTGACAACACAGAAGTTTGGGCCAAGGAAAACAATCTAAACGATGTAGCATTGCTGCTCAGACTTTGCTGGTAAGTTTCTATTGCCTCACAAAAAGTACGCTTGCTGGTAAAGAGGTGTACAGAAAAATCTCATTGTATAATGTAATATCTACATACATAAATTTATACTTATATTTAAATGTGTATTTATCTATGTGTATACCGATGAAATTGCACAGTCTCACAGCTTTCAGCGAATCTGAAGCCCTGCACCAGGGCTTCGATGTCATGGATCCCATGTTCCTCTTCGTGGGACGTCTGGCGGTGCAGAAGGGCCCCGACCTTCTTTTGGAGGCCGCCGGGGTCCGCCCTGGCGCTGCTGCCGGTGTCAACAGGAACTCTGAGGAACGAAAGATCCCGATAAACCTCCAATCCTATGGCGTCGGTGATCATTTTCTGGCGCGGCAGGCGTCAGTATGTTGAAGTAAGGACTACTTGGGATGTATGAGGACTACTTTGATTCCTGCGACATGATTTAGGAGCGCAGAAGTAAATCAAAGTTTACCCAGTTCGCGTTTGCGTTTCTTGGCGCTGATCCTACCCGGCCCAGCGGTTCTTCATGCAGCAGGTTCTTAAACAGCGCTTGCATTGCACCCCAACGCTGCTGAGTTTTATGTTGAATCGTGTACCTGCCAGGATCATTTTCTGATGGTTTGGCACTACCAGGAATGCTGATTGAATGTATCCCTTTTCGGCGATCATGGCTGACCACAGGTCCATACCAATTCCCTCAGAACTATCGGAGTTTCACCAGCCGTATGTTGACCATGGTATACGAAGCTCGATTCTCAGATCTCAGGGCTACAACTGATGTTCATCCCACTGATGCGTTATCGGTCTGCCGGCAACGCGGAGTGCCGTGAGGCTGTGCCAATGATTCTCAATGCTCGAGGAAATGCAAAATTTGTCATTGTGGCTTGGAGCTAGTCGGAGTGGTACCCACAAATTTCACGGAGGAATTTCTGCAGGAAAACCCATCAATTCCTAGCAGTACAGCATTTGTTGACCAATCCAGACTACAAGACACATCTCATCCCTTCCTACTCTTTCTGAAGATCCCCGAATTCCACCCAATTGCGAAGAATGGGTTGAATTCCCATTTATCAATTTCCCACATTTTCTTTTGACTTATTCGCGTGGCCCTCAAGCAAGACGTCTAAACTTCTAGCCTTCACACTTATCTTACCCCAGCGCAGTGATGTTGTCTCACTTCACTGCTTCAGTTATTCTTTTTGATAAGAAGCCTCAATCCAGCATGTTTGATCATTAGACTGCAGATACACGTACATATGTGTAAATCCACGGGCTTACATACAGGTGTATGCACTTTTGATTTTTTTGTTTTCTAATGGGGAGTTTGATTTGCTCAGGAAATTTTGTGATTTCAGCACTGATGACTGAAAACAAGCAGCAAATGGTCCATGACTGACCTTTGTTGTCCATTTTTGCTAATGACTTTCAGCACTCGTGACAAATGGAGACTTTCACTTTGACTGTTCGAGCGCCGGGTGTGTCGTTGTTGGCGCTTGTTGGGACCAGTGCTGAGCACTTGTGGGCCAGCAGGTGATCACGATCAATAGCCGAAACGCCATGATCATCAAGCATTAACCATCAAACGCCATGAAATCAATGGCTAAGGCTGATTGGTTAATCATCAACCAGTTCATCATCAACCACTTCATCATCAACCATTGATAACCATGATCAATGGTGATCATGAATCATGATCATCTTTCACCATTAACATCTAGTGACCATTAGCAATCATCAACCATGAGCCGTTGACCCCAACGGCATGGGAATGCCATGGAATCGGCCTTGACTTTCGCCACTGAAGGTGGGCGATGGGCACATGAAGGCTCACCTGGAAGCGCGGGCGCATCAGTCAGAGGCTGAGCTTGGCTCACCATCATCACCATCATCAGTAACCATCGTTTAACCATCATTTGACCATCATTTGACCATCATTTGACCATCATTTTGACCATCATTTAACCATCATTTGACCATCATTTGACCATCATTTGACCATCACTTGACCATCAGTTAACAGTCAACTATCCTTCAACCATCATTTATGTATCATTTAACTATCATGATCCCATTGATTGGCTGGATATTAGCATTCATTCGTGGGGGAATCAATTAATAAGCTCTAAATAATGCTTTTTTCCTGCTTGGCGGTGATGAACCAGCACAAGGTTGCATGCAATGCATAGCCGATATGATGTGCACAAATGATAAACCAACAGCATGACCCTGCAGTAATCTGACATGGCAGGCTCAAGAATGGCGATCCCGAATTCGTAAATGATTTGCGACGGGCTATCCTTGCTTGCCATGTCAATGTCGAACTACCAGAGAGCATCCAAGAACAAGACTCAAGTTGAGATTGACATGATGAGCATAAAGAACTACTCAACGCTTGCTGCAGCCAACACAGAACCAACCATGGCTTACATATCAATGCCGGTACTCATATTAAAATCACTAGATATCACTAGATGGTCGTCTCATGCCATCTTAGAGCACCGCCATCAGGGCTGTCCATTATCTCCATCAAAAACTCGTGCAAACTTGTGCCAATATGTGGTCTCAGGATTTCGGCCCTGACCCTATACCTGACCAATGATGTGATTATATGTGGTTTATGTCTGTTGCATTGTGTTTATGTATGGCTTCTACCGCCGACATCATTCATTAATGTTCGAGAAATGGGGTGTTTCTGAAGGTGGGGTTCCCCCAAAATGGTTGGTTTACCCAACCGCTTATGGATGAGATAAGTGGGGAACCCCACCATTTTGATTGGAAATCCCCGCCGATAGATAAGAAATACCAATTTCTATTGGATGATAAGTGGGGGGTACCCAAAACTGGCTACCGCCCAAGGCTGGGAGTTGGTCACGCAGTGCACTTCGCTGGTTCAGCCGGGAGCCACGGTTGACACGCCGGGCCTGGCCTTGGGGGACCTTGGGGGACCTTGGACCACCTTAGGGGTATGGGGTTCGGATGGTTTGGGACTGGTTTGGGTTCCATGGATTCGCATGGGGCATAGTTCAATCACGAATTCGTATGGACGACAATGATCGACGGATATGGCTTATGAAAAACTCTGGGCCAATAGTTTTCAATCATCCACACCCAATCATTGGTGCATCATAGCTTGGATATGGATCCATGCCCAGCAACCACCATCAACCAACGTGCTGTTTTTGGCGCCCTGAGCACTGGGGTCTTACCAACGATGATTGGATCCCGACCTTTGTTGGTAAGTCATGGGTAACTCCATACATGGGGCATCATGGTGTAACCACAGTTGGGGCATCATGGTGTAACCGCAGGTGGGTGCTCCTAGCTGATCCAAGCTTCAACCAGCATAGGCCAATAGCTCCGCTGGTTGGTTAACCATCAATAGCCACCGCATGTTTTACTTAAATGACCCATGAAACGATCCACGGATACCTCCATATCACCCTTCTGCAAGAAAATTCAAGAAGTTTCCAATGTCAAATCCTTCCTGCTCGTAACACCTACGGCTTTGAGGATCAGCTTTTGAAGTCCAGAGATCCATAGGTTTCTACCCTGTGAAAGCCCTGCAGCCTCAAGGTCAAGAGCGGTACCACGCACTTGAAGGCAGTGGGAGTGGTCACATGAAACTCTCGGCATCGGCGGTTGGTTGTCGACGGTATCAGCATGGATAAGAGTTGGTGTATTGATTTACATGATGTTTAATCATCATATAGTTACATAACTCTATACAATCAATATCAACAAGAGCATAGGATTCTTGGCTGTTCCCTCTAGCAACCAGCCCATGAGCTCCTGATGCACCTGTGCAAGCCTTGATCCAGCGCCGGCCTCAGGCGCTCTTCAAATCTTGTGATGCAGTGATTGTGCCCAGCAGAAACGAACCCTTTGGCATCGTCGTGTTGGAGGAGCGGGACAGAGCGGGACAGAGCGGGACAGAGCGGGACAGAGCGGGACAGAGCGGGACAGAGCGGGACAGAGCGGGACCCTGGGACCTGTGTGCAAGTTGGAACCACCATCCAAGCCTCGACATTCAGTTGGATGCTCCAGCTCAAGACAACAACATTGGTGGTGCTGGCAAACCATCCATGACTGAGGCATGCAATGGAGCTCCATAAAGACAAGCGAGAAAGTAAGTGGTCATGATGAGAGATAGATAAATATGCAATGAATTGTAATGTAGTGTAATGTAATGCAATGTGATTCGATGTAATGTGATGTATTTTGAGATGTGTGTATTGTATAGGAATATGTTATACATGCGGATGTTTCGTTTTCAGACTAGGGGTCCCCCAAATCTTCCAATACTAATGATTTAGTACTAAACACATCCATTTTTTGGGGGGTCCCTATGGCTTGAGAAGCCACCATATGTGCACCAAAATATTGACGCCAAGCTGCTGCATCCGTGCCTGACCTGCGCGGAAGGCATGGGCTGCCAGCAAGCCTGTGATTGCCACAACGTGTGGTGGACCTCGAGATTTCGTCGGAGCCCGAGTTTGGACGGTAGCACCAGTGCTCATGACCAGCGCTGGGTGTTTGTCCATCCTGTTCGTTGATCAGGTGGTTCTGTGGCCCTTGGCTTGATTATACATACTCAGATGCATCCATTCGCCATGATTGTGACATTTTCATTCATTTACTAGCCATTTCTGAACCGTGATCGACTTTATTGACCATCAGCCATCAATCACCGATGATCAGCCATTGCTAATCATTGTGAATCATTTCTAAGCGTTATGAACCATCATTAACAATCAACTCTTTATCGATATGAACAATTATAGATCATCATTAGCTATGGCTATGGGTCAAAACCCTGTACCTCACCATGATAAACCATCAAGTATTCCAACTATGAGTGGGTTGGCTGAATATCCCCTAGATTATTATCAATTAAGCTAACTACTTGTTGATCATTCCAACTATGATTAATCATTGTTTTCCGAAAATTCTTGTTGGCGAATTCTCCCCCATAAGTTGATGGTTGATGGTGCTTGACCCGGTCGCTCGCCAGGAAACCGCCCGAAACCACCCTGGCTCCAGGTGACTCCGGACCGCGAAGGATACCTGGTGGATCCCAATCCTGGAAGCATCGCTGGCACCTCAGAGACGACTGGGGATCATCATGGAGCCATGGTCAAGCAGTGGTGCGAAAATGGAGGGAATGAGGGAATGATGAATGGGAATGATGAATGGGAATGATCCATGTACCAATGGCTATTGTGAGTCATTGCCCCATTCCGTTGGAGAAGGATTGATAAATGGCCAAGAAATGGGTAATTTGGATGGTGAATGATGCTTGATGACCGTTGAACAATTTATGATTGATGATGTTTGATAATTGTTAGTAGTGGTGAATGATGGTTGATGACACGTGGTTGTTGATAATGGGAATCATGGGCAGTAGCTGTGACTAGTGAGGGTAGTCGACTGGTTCATGATAGTTGATGCTGATTAGATAAGTGTTAAATGAATGGTTGATGATGGTCCAGGAGGATTTCAATGTTGGTTCATGTTGGTGCCATTGACAGGCCTTAAGCGCAAGCTGAATCTATTGCCACAGCTCGGGGTGGTGGATTCTGGTGAAATGTTGGCCGCGGTGAAAGTACTGCTGAGAGCAAGAGATATGAAGTATGCTTGTATGAAGCCATATTCATATTATCAAAATTTGGTATCCAATATGTAATATCTAATATCGAACATCTACATATACATATATATATATATCTATTTCACTGTGACTATCAATATCTATATATTTACATCTATTCACATGCTGTTCAAGCCAGGAAGTTGAACATCGATGCATCATCGCACTCCGATTGGAACACCTGGAGCGACCCAGTTGCCGAGCGATGCTCCGAGATGCTCTGAGGCCTGGGGCTGCTGCAAGATTTGCGAAAACTTCGAGCATGCGAGGCGCCGTTTCGCCAGCTGCGGTGCTGGGTGCTGGGAATGCAGCGATTTTTTCGGCAGCTGGAGAGGTCGGTCAGCCAGCCATGGTCGCCTGGGATGACATCAAAGGTGGTTACATGGATGACAGGGTCAGGTCCAAGTGCAACTCTTGGATCTTTCTGTCAAGATGGCCTCTTCACACCTGGTCACGTCCATGATATGGACCACGCAAAACATGTGAAGATCCTGAGAAATGTGCGCTCTTGTAGATGATGATTGCACACATGAGTAGTGATCGTTGGACTATCCATTACATCATCAGTACTAATCATGAACCAACCCCTGGCCGAGGGGAGCTCTGCGTGGCTTGGTGGTTTGCTAATAGCTGGACCTCCCATTAACCACAATAGACGACTAGCCATCCCGTCCCTCATGATTCATCGCCAATCACGCTTAACCACTATCATCCAGTAGTGTTAGTGGTCAAGCGATGTGCTGGTATTGACATACCATACCAATATGCATCATCATTAACCACCAATCATGTACTAAACATATATCATTCATCCACCAGCATCAAGCACCAAATTTTCATTCATCCACCAACATCAAGCGGCAATCAATCACCCGTTACGAGCAATGCTTAACAGCTGCATTCGTCAGGTGGATGGGAGCCGTTGCCAAAGAAAAGGCGCGACCGCCGGGAGCGTTTGATGGTGGTGTTGCCCATGGTGTTTCTTAAGGGGGACCCCCAAAGGTATGGTTGGCTAATTATAATCCCAACCTATGAGAATCCGATCCACAAAATACTAATAGATCATTATAGAAATGATCAATATAAAGAATGATTTGGGGGCACCCCTGTTGACTTGAGGAGCCACCGCTACGATCATTCGGACTCAGCGGAAACCACCAATTGGGGTACGAAGCTTCGTATGAACACCGATCTCCGCTCGCATTTTTCTTGGTAGTTGAACCCAACCCACAGCCCACATGTCTTGGGAGTTCCCCATCACCCGAGGTGTACCACACATAACGCAAGGGTACCTATCACAGCATCCAGCTTAGGCGCTGAACGCCTTCAACTGGTCCTTCATCGCGCGTCAAACGGAGCAGTGCCGGCCTCGGCCGGTTGTCGGTGTAGCAGTGGTGGCAGTGAAAACAGTGGTTCATCAATGGTTGAGAATGGCAAACAAAGGATTGATAACTAGAAATAGTGATAATGGTCGACTAACAGTTAACATTGGGTTCATACTTCGTTTTTCATAATGGGTAACAGTTCATAGCACATCAGTGAACGGTTCACAACTAGATAATGGTTGGTTACCCGCATCAACAAATCAATCACAGTGTTTCGGAGTGGTTGGTTACTGGTTACTCTGGATGATTGATGTTGATAGTGGCAGAGCAGCAGTTTATCGTGGCTAGTAGTACTTGCTTATTTGGGTCAAAAGTCAATGACAACAAATAGTGGGTAATAGTGGTTGACAGCGGTTTTATCTGTTGATAGTGGCCAGTAGCAGAGGATAACAACCAACTGTTTTGCTTATTCATCCTGGCTTCCATTTGCTTCATGAAACAGGGCAAGTAGGTGGGCCGATCGGATCCCCTGTGACGAATGACTTTGAAACATGCCCCTTCTTCGGATTGCAAGGTGTCGTTTGAGGTGCTTGACCTTGATTTTCCCCTGAAAAAGGGTACAACAAACTGAACTAACCAAGGTGAACACACTGGTGAAGCCCCAGCTGCTGCGCCAGGATCTACTACGAGCAGATGAACCTGCACGGCACGCCCAAGTTCCGCAGCAACGGCATCGGCATCGGAAGTCCTTTCGCAGCTCAGGTCTTGGCGCAGCACAAGGAGTAGCGGCAGCCATGGTGAATCCAGTGGTTGGGGAAGGTGGTGAACGGTTGAAGGGTTGGGAAGGGTTGTTTGATGGGTACTGATGGTGATGGTTTTTGATGGTTGATGATAGTTTATGATGGTTAATGGATGTTAATGATGTTGAGTACCTTTAAAGATGATTAATTGCTTGTGGTTCATGGTCAGTGATGGCTTACATTGGTTCACAGTGATGGATGAGAATCAAAATTGACCAGCACAAATGGCTTGTACTTGTGAAATAGTGCAAACAGTGGTTGATAACAATATAATAATACACCAAAAACATAGTTGACGTTGCACTATACCCACTGTTTTCAATATTGTTATTGACCAGCAACAGCTACCAACAATAACAATTCATCTCCTTCTCTCCAACCTGTCAGAACCCTGTCCGGTGCTTCTTAGGTGCCCTCTAAAATGTATGGGCTCACTGGCTTTGTCTCTGGGCGTTTAATGTTTGGTGGAGTGGATGACAAACATTTGAATCAGCTATTCCATTCTGATGGTTATTAGTCATTATCCCTCATTAATCTCTATTGTCACAACTGCTTGTTGACTCACTGCCCGTTGACTCTTATCTTCACTGACCTCTATTATCACAACTGCTTGTTCACTCTCATCCCATTAATTTCTATTATTGGTATGCAATCCGCCCAATTGACCATCTACCAACTGCTTGCTGATCTTTGATCGTCTCCAGGACCACATGGGTGTCCTTGAGAACAACCACCTGGTGATCAGAGGTCTCCAACTGTGCGGGACTGAAAACCTCTCGCTGGAGCTGATGAGGATGCTGGTGGTATCAGAAATCATTAGGCAACCAGTAGTTAAACCCCATGGGCAATGATGGTTCCTGGTTGATGATAGAAACGGACTTCACTGTGGCAACCACCTGTGAAGTCATTTGGTAACCGTTGGTAGTGATGATCAACCAACAAAATAACTAGAAATCAGAGATTTCACTATGTGAACTGCCTGTGAACTCATTTAGGTGTTTCTCAAAATAGGGGACCCCCGAAATCATCCAAAATTAGTCCTTTATAGTAAACCAGCCATTTTTAGGGGTCCCCCATTTTGAGAAACCCCCATTTGCTATCTGCTCATGCAGAAAAAACTGCCTTGTCGAGAGAAGCTGGGGCACGTCAGTGAGTTCCGAGGCTCAAGATGGCCAAGTTGGTCAGTGCCTCCATGGGCCCGGGTGCTGAGAGGTGGCAGTGGAGCCAAGGAAGCAGGGCGTAGCTATGGGGCTTACCCATTTTTTTGGGTGATTTTCTGGGAAAATCTTGTTTTTTTGGGAAAATTTTAAGAAAACCTAGGGCTTTTTGGAGGAAAACTAGTTCTGGTACCCAATGTTGCCCCCACAATTCATCGAACTTCGTAGTTTTGCTACAGATGACCATCATTTTTCAGACTTTGAACACTTGTCTTTCACAGGAGCTGTTGAACTTCAGAGTGAAGAATGGAAGAAACTGAACCAGAGAACCATTGAGATCACCCAAGGCTGATCTTTTACGAAAGGCAGTCCGGAGGGCTGACTCGTTGCTTTTTGCGACCGAAGGGAGAATAGGGGGTCTGGGGGCAGAGCCTCGTTTTTGGTCCCAAAATCTCGCTATTCCCCTGCGCAAAGGGTGGTCCAGGGAAGCCGTTTTCAGGGTTATGTACCGTGCGGCAATTTGCTGCCCGTGGGTATCGATTCCCCCCTGGTCCGTTGGGCGGGGTCGTTGTGGAAACAAGTTTCAGGAGGTTTGGGTGAGAGTGCAAAAGGTTGATTGCATCGCAATTGGAGTATTCGGGGTGGAGACTAGTTTTGGCGGCGACTGGTTTCAGGGGAGTGTCTGGGTTAGGGAGGGGGTTTGGGGAAGATCTGGCGTTTTGCAAACTAGCTTCGGGGGAGTGTTTTGGTTTGGGTTGGAAGAGGGGTTTGAGTGAGATTGCAGAAGGTTGGGGTCGAGACTAAGAGCGTTCGGGGCGGAGTCTAGTTTTGGAGATGAGGGTAGCGTTTGGTGTAGGGTCTATACTGTGTTGATGCAGCTCCCATTGGTTTGTCTAATTTTTCCTGATCCGCGACTCCAATTTGGACGCGTTATGTAACAAGCCCTGTCGGTTGAGTACATGCAACATCATCCAGCACCCCACGCACCATCCAGCCAGTCCCGCAACTATGTTGTATTGATGCAAACTGGCCTTCCCGTATGTAACTTGGCAAGGTCTGTGACTCCAATTTGGGCACGTTATGTGCTCGTACAACCGTTACAAGGTAGGTTGTACCATGCACTTTGTCTGAGATTGAACTTCTCCTTTAAAATATACTGTATTGATGCCGCTCCCATTGGTTTGAATAAGGCAGGGAACCAATGTAATCCAAGTTCTGCAACAAGTGCACTGACATGAATACATGGCACAGCATGACTGCAAAAATGCACATTCGTGTTGAAATGAGGTTTGGTACATCGACATCATCCCGCACCCCACACACCATCCAACCAATCCAACACCTATGTTGTACTGATGCAGGGCCGGCCTTCCTGCGTATAGCTTTGCAAGATCTGTGACTCCGATTTGGGCACGTTATGTGCTGTTGAAACCCCTTACAAGCTATGTTCTACCAAGCACTTTACCTGATATTGAATTTCTCCTTTGAACTATACTAACTATACCGTGCGGCAATTTGCTGCCCGTGGGTATCGATTCCCCCCTGGTCCGTTGGCTGGGGTCGTTTGGGTGAGAGTGCAAAAGGTTGATTGCATCGCAATTGGAGTATTCGGGGTGGAGACTAGTTTTGGCGGCGACTGGTTTCAGGGGAGTGTCTGGATTAGGGGAGGGGGTTTGGGGGAGATCTGGCGTTTTGCAAACTAGCTTCGGGGGAGTGTCTTGGTTTGGGTTGGAAGAGGG
>VSDK01005227.1:62703-92927 GCA_009767595.1 Symbiodinium kawagutii | reverse complement strand
TAGTTTTGGAGATTAGGGTAGCGTCTTGTGTAGGGTTGAAAGGTGGGTTTGGGTGAGATTGCAAAAGGTTGATTGCTTCTGAATTGGAGTGTTCGGGGTGGAGATTCGTTTCGGCGGAGTATGTGGTAAGGGGGGTTTGGGTGAGATTGCAAAAGGTTGATCGCTTCCCCATTGGAGTGTTCGGGGGAGAAGTCGATTAGGAGACTGGGGTTTGAACCAGGTTCGGGGGAGTGTCTGGGTCAGGTTTGGAAGAGGGGTTTGGGTAAGATTGCAAAAGGTTGATTGCTTCTCAATTGGAATGTTCGGGGTGGAGACTAGTATGGTCAGGAGACTAGCTGTGGAGGTTTGCTTGGTTGACGTGTGTCTCGGTATAAAATGCCCAATGAAATGACAGAGGATCCTAGATGGTGGGAAGAATCTATTTGGTGTTTGACCTGACATTTCATCTGGCAGCGTGTGAACATTTTTTCTGACATTTTGTCTGGCACTCTATCTAGCATCTTACCTGGCATTCTTTGTGATCTGGCCTAGTTTTTGTAGCGGCCAGATGATCGCAGAGGTCGAGGAGTCAATTTGGTACAGAGTTGGTGCAGATTTGGTGATGTTGGGATGCAGATTCTGGGTCTTAGGGGATCAAATCGTCAATTTCTATTTGGCGTTTGATCTGGCATTCCAGCTGGCAGTCTTTCTGACATTCTTTCTGACATTTTGTCTGGCGCTTTATCTAGCATCTTGCCTGGCATTCTTTCTGATCTGGCCTAGTTTTTGTAGTGGCCAGAGGATCGCAGAGGTCGAGGGGTCAATTTGGTACAGAGTTGGTGCAGATTTGGTGATGTCGGGATCCAGATTCTGAGTCTTAGGTGATCAAAACCAGTGAACATCGTCAAACATGTGATAGAAGGGTAATTCATTGGAGAAAACTAGTAAGAAAACATAGGATGAACATCACACATCTCTGCTTCGCGGTCGTGCAACCCATGTGGCCGCAGCATCTTTTGCAGGGGTTTTGGGTGGATATGATTCAAAATCTGAAACATTGACAGGGTGAACATGGTGAACATGGTGTGCAGGCTGCAGTTAATGCTTGATTGTCAGTACTCGCATATATGAATATGAAGCTACATGTGTGTAGATTTGTGTTGACCAGTTTATGTATATTTATGTAGTGGATTGGCCCGTGGGTAGGCAATATCCATGCATATATGAATATGAAGCTACATGTGTGTAGATTTGTGTTGACCAGTTTATTACGAAAGGCAGTCCGGAGGACTGACTCGTTGCTTTGTGCGACCGAGGGAGAATAGGGGGTTTGGGGGCAGAGCCTCGTTTTCGGGCCCGAAATCTCGCTATTCCCCTGCGCAAAGGGTGGTCCAGGGAAGCCGTTGTTAGGGTTATGTACCGTGCGGCAATTTGGTGACGGTGGGTATCGATTCCCCCCTGGTCCGCGCCTTGGGCGGGGTCGTTTTGGTGCTGCGCTGGGAAGCAAGAGAGCGCACAGACGGGTCGTGTTGGTGTTGTGCTGGGAAGCAAGAGGGCGCCCGCCTTTAGTGGCACATGAGGGTAAAAAATGTCCAACGAAATGACAAGGGAACGTGAAAGACTCGTAATTTCGATGTGGCATTTAATTTGACATTCTATCTGGCTGTCTTCCTGACATTCTTTCGCGCATTTTCTCTGGCAGTCAAGCTGGCATCCTACCTGGCATCTATTGTGAGACAAGGTCTTGCAGCGGACAGATGAGCACAGAGGGGTCGTTTTGTTGCTGCGCTGGGTTTATGTTGGGAAACATGTTGGGGTTATGTTTGGAATCATGCCTTCCAAAGTGCCTCAAATGAAGTGCCTTCGTTTGAGGCACTTTTTCGAAGGGCTTATGTTGGGAAACATGTTGGGGTTATGTTTGGAATCATGCCTTCCAAAGTGCCTCAAATGAAATACCTTCGTTTGAAACAGTTTTTCGAAGGCTTCATGTTGGGAAACATGTTGAGGTTATGTTTGGAATCATGCCTTCCAAAGTGCCTCAAATGAAGTGCCTTCGTTTGAGGCACTTTTTCGAAGGGTTTATGTTGGGAAACATGTTGGGGTTATGTTGGGAATTATGTCTCAAAGCGCCTCAAATGAAGTGCCTTCGTTTGAGGCACTTTTTCGAAGGGTTCGTGTTGGGAAACATGTTGGGGTTATGTTTGGAATCATGCCTTCCAAAGTGCCTCAAATGAAATGCCTTCGTTTGAAGCAGTTTTTCAAAGGGTTCATGTTGGGAAACATGTTGGGGCTCTGTTTGGAATCATGCCTTCCAAAGTGCCTCAAATGAAGTGCCTTCGTTCGAGGCACTTTTTCGAAGGGCTTATGTTGGGAAACATGTTGGGGTGACTCAGGAGCATGCGGTCCAAAAAGGGTCCTGCCTTTCGTTTTGGTTCTTCTCAGGTGGTAAGGACGCTTGCACCCAAAGAATGATTTTGGCACAAAAGGGAGACGGCTTAAAGAAATCCACATGTGTGCAAATAAGCACATCTAGATACATTGCGTACATTGCAATCAACACCCCCACCCCCATGGGGGATCGACAGCAACCAGCCGAAGAAGGGGTACCAAGGTCTTGTCCCACAACCGTATATGAACATAGATACATATGAATATGAATGAAGAAATCTAATATGCATTTGCAACATATATATATATATATATGTGTATATATAATTATACATATATGATGTATGCATGCAGGTATACAAGTAGATGCTTGCAGGTGCATTGGTGAAAGATGATGGATGGCCACCGATCGTCGGTCTCCTCAGAGACACCCTTGATCCGTTGTCGTTGAGGATCCGATGCGAGCATGACTTGGATGGGATCGGAGCAGGGATCCCCAGGGCGTTTGAACAGGTGGAGCAGGTAGTTGGGTAACTAGTTACCTAGTATTCTAGTAGGCAACTACTGACGATGATTCATCTTCTACTACTGGTAGGTTGACTAGTTACCTAGTTCATCTACTACGGTAGGATAGCTACCAGTTGGGTAACTACTGAGGATTCTACAAGGTATCTAGATCAGGTAGCTATCCTAGTGGTAGTTGTGATTCAATGAACTGCAGTGGGTAACTAGCAGTCGTGGTAAGCAGTCGTGGTAAGCAGGGTAACTGCAACGAATTTGATATAGCAGGAGTGATCGTAGTTCGGTTGATCTGTAAACCAACTTATTAGTCACAAGGCAGCAGGTTACACGATGCCGGCTCATACTTTTAGCACAAACAACCAAGCATTCTTGGATATGACATCACCGTCCGTGAAATAAAATGAGAAGATGTGACCACACTTTGAGGGAGGTATATACACCTGTAGCTTTTTCGCGGAACGAGTTTCAGCTGGCTAGATATTATTCAGCGGTTCAACTAATATTGGGGACATAGCTCACCGATAACGGGAGCAAAGCAACCCTTGGGCCTTGAGCCTTGGAAATCAGGTTTTGCTACAAGGCCGGCCTTGGATGACTTGGCGGTACCTGTAACATGGGAGGCCATGCCACCACAGCAACATCCCAGGAACCCCGTGGTGTGGCCAGTGGTTACCGTTCCTCAGCACAGGTTTGGAATGATTGACACTATGGACCTGCCTCGGCCCGGGAATGGCAACAGCAAGGCGCGATGGTTGGTCGGTCAAGGTTGGTGGTTTGCTTGGTTGGTTGGGCTTGGTTGGTTAAGCTTGGTGAAGCTTGGTTGGTTCAGGTTGCTTGGTTGATCTCGGTTGGTTCGGTTTGATTGGTTAGGCTTGCTTGGTCCAAGGCTCTGCAAGTCCCGACAGCAGAAGACAACCAAAGGGATCGATTTGATCCGATGGTTGGTTTTGGTTCAAAGGCATTGGGGCCAATCAAAGAAATGCAATGGACACACCATTGTTCGGATCCTGCTGCCGCCGATTTTTGCAACCGGAGGTTTATTACATGTTTATTGCTGATTTATCAATTTTTTGTAATCTATCTTTATTCATCAGAAATGGTGGTTTATTTATTACTAGTTCATTTCAGTCATCTATTTTTGGTTCAAAGGGTTTCATCCACCAACAAGCTGTGTCTATCACCAGCTGTACCCGGCCCAGGATAAAGCCTTTGTGCCCTACCGCTTGGCTGTTGCTTGGCAGCCGTGGAGGGTGAGGGTCATGGGGAGCATCCCATTGAAGCCGCGAAGCCCTTGGAATGTTCAGGGCGATTGCCATTTCGGGGGTGCGCCCTGGTTGGTACTCAGCAAGATCAATAGTAGATGCACTATCGTCATTAGGTGCACTATCATTTCTGGTTGGTTTGTATCTCATTGTCCTTGTTTGGTTGGTTTTATGTAGTCGACTGGATCCATTGTGGTGATTTTCCAGACCTACACTATTGGTTACTGAAGTTGTCTTGATTACTTTTTAGGTATTTTCAATCCCACGTATAGTTTCAATACCTGTGTATTTTCAATACACTATTGGCTACTATGGTATTCCGCAGCATCGATCTCACAAGCCCGCGAACGCGGTTCTACCATGTTGCTTGTTCTACTGCCCTTCTCGGTGTGCTTGAGTTGGTTGCTTGTCATATTCCAACTGAGCCCACAAGTCACCCAATTGTTGCCTGAAACTCGTTGGAATACCTGCAAGAACCGCTCATGAAAATTCTGATTTCTCCATTGCGGCAGCTCTGCTACCGAGGAAGACAAAGGGCTGAAGTACAAGCACGAAGCTCAGATAAGCTCAGTATTTCAGAGGGGTTGGGTACCGGTTTGGGCCTTTGCAAAGTACGTGGGAAGTGGCATGAACGACCTGGCTGGAGAAAAAGCAAGGCCCCAAAAATCCTACGGATGAAATTGCGTGGCGTGTCCCAATAAGAACGTGATTTGGACGCAGAACCATTACAGTATATACCATTACCAGATGCAGTGGTTCAGTCGCATACTCCACCGCAACATAGTGAGGCTATTATAGTTTACTGGCCGTAGAACAAGAGTGCATGACCTTTCCATCGAATATCTCCAGAACGTATGGGTGTTTCTCACAAATGGAAGCCCAAAAATGGTTGGTTTATTACTAATACTGTAAATGTTTTTTTTTGAATTCACCAACTAGAGGAAACAGATGCTGAGTAACTATCTTGGATCATAACTAGGGGTACCCCAAACTGGCTTAAGAAACCACCCCACATCCCTGCCGGATCATGGGGCGAAGCCAGGCATTTGGACGTGTTCGATGTCTTCCTCAACCGGATCGGCGCTTCCCTGCAGCGGCTTGGAGCGATCGGATCGGTCAGGCTTTCTATCACAACAAGATTGGCTGGGTGGTTGTTTTGAACAAGCATTAAATAGGGGTTGTAACCGTTAAAAGTGGTTGATATAGGGAATTATCCACAAAGTGTGTGGAAATCCAAGTTGGTTAGTTGGTTGGTTTCCTTGTAAAAATGATCTTGTTTACTTTGGAAGTGCAATGCTTGTTTTTTGGAGTTTCCATGGGAGTCCGGGCGGCGCATTCTTTTTTTCAGCCCAGCACTTGGGAGGGGCCCTTAGGTGGCTGAAGTCGCCAGACCACAAAGTTGTGATGGCCGATGAAGAGAAAAAGATCCTGGTTTTCATCCGAAGTGGCAGGGCGCCTCAGATTTAGACGCCTGGGAAAACTTGGATCCTCAATCTGCTGGGAACACTTGGATCTTGAGTGTGGTGGTGAGGAACCGCTGATGCAGCAAGCCGAAGCAACATTGCTGACTTCGAGTTCTGGACTGAGGCTGCGTTTTCGCCATCAACTTCCATCCCTGCAACGGGCAGACCGACTTCCGAATAGATCTGCCGAAGGTGGGACAGTCTGAACAGAATCCAAGCCTATTGACAGGATGGTTCATTGAGTTCAATGATGGTCAATCTTCCGACCGCCCATGGTTAATGCTGGTTCGTTGATGATTGATGATGGCGTTTACACAAATGTCTACAGTCGCTGGCAACTTGGCTGTGGGTCAGTTCACCCTGTACCCCTGGTTCCCCGATCATTAGCCATTGTTTTCTCTCTAGTTTTGTTGGTTACTATCCCCCATTGGTTGGTTGGTTGGTTAAGTGCTTGACCCATCGCCAAATGTCTACAGTGGCTGGCAACGACTCATGACTCCTCCATCATGGTTACAACCACCGGCTGCCTACCACCACCACCACCACCCACTGGCTGCCAGGGCACAGACCTAGCCAGGGAGGTGGTTGTTGCTTTGGACACAGAGGCGACAGCGGTGAGCCATTGGCGAGTTGGGGTCAAGGCTTTAGCCATCAACAAAAATCAATGGTTGGCTGGTTATCCATCCACAATTTTCATGGTTGACTGGCTGGTTAATGGTTAATCATATGGTTGAATGATCAACAATGATAGGAGATATACCTACTACCCATCAATTTTATGGGGGATGATAACCAACTACACTAGGGGAAAACAAGGGTTCAGACATCACTTCTTCAATCTTTGAATCATTACGACTGGAACATCAGCTGGAACCATGTACCATTTAATGTCTGATCACTCAACTCCTCAGATCATCACAGTGGCCGAATTTCTTCAATGGACGCGGTCTATCCATGGCCAATCCTGCAGGATCCGCGCTTCGGCGGTGCGAATGCAAAGCCTTTGCTGAAGCCATCTGAAAAGGTGCGGGGAATCTGTGCTTTCGTGATCAGGAACGGTGACCGTGGCTCACAAGAGAAGAGGTGACGCAAATGGTGACGTTTGACACCGACTTATGACACCACAAGTGAAGATTATGATTTGTGTTTTGATTTCAGAATCCAGAGCTTTGTGATTAAAGGGAAGCATGTGGCATTTGAATGTAGTCATGGTCTCATGGTCACCCTCGGAATCGTGTGAAGGTTTAACATGGTTTAACTAATCTTTGAAAACCAAGTCCTTCAACAAAAATCAAGCATTCTAGGCTACAATCGGTTGATTAGTTTTTAAGCTGATTAGTTGACTAAGGACCGTTGTAATTGGTTGATTAAGGTTATCTGATCAAATCTAATCAACTAACTATGGCTAACCACGACTCAACCGGGCGCTCGCCTTCAGCTGGAGCTGGGCTGATCCTGTGGGCTATCGCTGGGAAGTTATCGTTGGACCCAGTGCCCAGCCTTTGCTTGGACCTGTAGTGTCACTGTAGAGGCTATGCTCCTCCTCCTCCTCCTCATCATCATCATCATCATCATCATCATCATCATCATCATCATCATCAACAATCGTCAAGTAACCATTATTAACGATTCTTAGCCATTGTTCCTGGGTATCATGAACCATCGTCATCACAACATCCGTCAGTTCTCATCGTTTCTACTGCATAGATCCACTTCTAGCCCCAGCTTGGTACCAGCGCTCGCCGCCAGTACAACACTGGTCTCTTTAAGATCAACCTGCCGCCCAGGACCTCTGGGAAAGCCTGCGCACTGCTTGACATATGGAGCTTTCTCAAAACAAGAACCCCCTAACAATAGTTGGGTTTATTAGTACAAATAAATGGCCATGGGTCAATATTAACTAACCAATATCATGGGGGATGACCAACCAATAATAAAGGAAAACAGTGGTTAATGATAGGGGAAGCAGGGGTACAGGGTTTTGACCCACAGCCAAATCATGAATCATGGATGATTTAGGGGTACTCCTATGTTGAACACTAGCTGTAAAACTCCCCTGTGTTGTTCAGGTTGCATCGATCCAATCGCTTCCAGGGCAATTTCTTTTCGCCGAAATGTTGTTGCAACCTGGGCTCAGGGTATCATCCGCTGAGTCCAGGGTGTCCATCAGGGATTGGAAAATCGTCGGGTCATGGTGTAATGATGTGTAGTGCAATGAGTACTGTGAGTACTGCAACGCAATGCACTTTTGGACACGTGTACCCTATGTACATATGTGTTGGTTGTATGCATGGTGCAGCCTGCTGTATTACTGTATGCTGACAGGTTTCCGGCTGTGCGGCCCACCAGGACTGGCCTGGTGTTCGCACCTGTGGACAAGGCTGAGCAGGCATTACAATCTGACAAATTGTGACTGGGCTGAATGACGCCGGCTGAAAATCATGACTAGCCATTAGATGGAGGTCTAGTGGCTTAAATGACGAGAATATCGCAAATGATTCAAAATGGTATAGTCAATAATGATGGTTGATAGTGGCAAATGATGATCGATGATAGATCATGATTCCAAAATGGTTTAACAAATAAGTCGTTTGAGAAGGGATGATATGCATTGGTATGATATGATTTGGATCACAATGGTATCGTCATTTTGACGGATGCTCACCCTAGCGAGCTGGATCACCAAGAAATGCCACAGCCATGAATTATGAACCACGAGCCACCATCACTAACCATTCTCAAACCCATGATGAACCATCATTCATGATTCCAGTCTAGTGATTGTTGAGCATTTTAATCATTATTTATCATCAGGAATCATCATTCGCCAGTATATGTTGCCTATCTTTAATCATTTTTACTTTCCCTTCAATAAATCATTCTTAGTGAATAGCTTTTGGCTAGTGATATTCTGTATGATTATTCCTCATGATCTCACCACTACAAATGGTGGCTACTCGCCATTGATCTTCACCCCAGTTCCCACCTGATGGATCGGGACCAGCCCTCAGGTTGAAGTGTGAAACCGCTGACGCCCTTCTTGGTGCGTAAATTTTCGTAGATTCACTGGTTGGAACCACACAGCACCAGCGCATAATTTGCGCTAGTGTCATATTTATACGTGCACAGATAGATGATCATTAATCATCATTAACCATAATTCTTAACCATCATTAATTAATCACCATGAACCCTCATTGACAATGTGATAGATGATGACAGAGGATTAGACTGATTAGAAGATTACATCAACTAGCTGAACGCACCATGGGGCCAACTCCGCAGGGAGTGTGTCAGCCGCCATGTGTTTTTTTCCATATCCATAGGTGAACGCATTTCGCGAGCCAGTGGCCCAATGTAGCCCAAATCTGAAGGGTCAAGAGTCTTATGGAGGGTTCAGCCCAAGAATTCAAAGCGATACTTGGAACTGAGAGTCATGCTACAGCGATTGTGATTTGTAGACACTTGTATTGAACGCAGGTATTGACCCTCTGGCTTTTTGCCATAGTTTCCTGGACCAAAGCCAGTACAGTTTAAAAGCCGGCAAGTGTCTGAAATTATGGACACTCAGATGCCTGGGCGTATGGCCGGCGTATGGCTTGTGGAAAGCCTGTCCGGGGGCCAGACGTGTCCGATCCAAGCCAGAGCTTCTCTTTTCTCCCAGGGTGTCCGTTTTTCTTCAGCAGATTCCAAGTTGACGCGTTCTGCTCGACTGTCTCTTACCTTGGCATATAATCCAAGTTGAGAAAAATCATGGGAAGACTCTACAAGCAGAATGCGGAGCCAAATATTCGATCTATTGGGACTCGTGTCCAGCCTGGAAAAAGAAACCGATGAAACCTGCTCTGGGATCTGGAGCTTGCTCAACTCACACTGAAAGTTACTGGGGTCGCGCGAGTCCTTTTGGCTTCCGCCATGTTCCAGTTCTGCTTCCCGCTTCCTTGTGGATCTTGTTGAACCAATTTCTGATGTTGTGATCCATTGCATCGGCCTTATATGGACTTAGCCCGTGTCTGTAAGGAGTGGAGTGCATAAAAGGTGGCACCCCAAAGTCTTCAAGATGACTTCGTCGCACAAGTTTTCTCATTGATTCTGACTCATGGTAGGCTTGCCCGTTGGTGCGAGAGCATTTGGCGCAGCTATAGCAGGCCAAGCTGGATAGCTGTTTCCAGATCTTTATTTACCGCTTTCAAGTCGGAATTGGCGCTTTTGTTCAAAGGGTATGGTCCGGTCAAAGAGATGCATACTTTGATCACAAAGAAGGGATTTGTTTGGACTTTGTTTCTTCCTGGCCATTTCGAACTCCTCCCCCGCCACTGTCCACTGCAGTCAGGTATGCCAGGTATGCAGCAAGTCCCCCAAAGGGGTAGCCTGCAGCCGGTGCCACTTTCGCAGGTCGCATCAGGGTCCGATTGGGTCGCCAGCGGCAATCCATAGAGTCACCAGCAACTGCTTAAGAGCTGGATCTCCTATTGGCCTCAATGGTGGTTTCTTACAGATGGGACCCCAAATGGATGGTTCATTACTCTTGAATATCTTGAATTGTTAATATCAATACCCCCAAATCATCTCCAACAGTCATAGTTGATTCAATACCAAATTTAATGCCCCCCAAAATATCCCCAAATCTTACATTATGAACAATCGATTGTTAGGGATCCCCCCATCTTTTCACGGAACCCCAAATCATCCAAGTCATCAACCATTTATAGATATGCAAAATGATTAACCACAAAAAATTGGAGATTCCCCATTTTTTCAGACCCCCAACGGAGTTTCCCAACGATTGCAGCAACGGATCTGCGGGCAGGTGGTGCACGCGGCCGGCAATCGCCTCGCCTTGCCTTGCGGTGCGGCACCAGCACATGGTGGCGAGCAGCTCCAGCCATGGCACCTCCAGTGATCCTTTGTTAAGAATGCTCAACGATAGTAGTGGTTTAACAGTGGATTGATACTGGTTTAGTAGTACAAGTAGTGGTTAGTACTCGTAGTGGTTAATAGTGGTTAGTAGTATAGTTCCTAGTGGTTTTGTGATGGTTAATTGATAGTGGTTAATAGTGGTCAATGATATTTTGAACAAGCTCAACCAGCCAGCTTGGGGGTTGGCTAAAGCCAAATGTTCCATAGTGGATTCCTCCTCTTTGGTCATGATTGCTCTGGAAAAGACTTATCTGTTATTTTGGCACAGTCTCTTGGTGAGATCATGAATGGTCGTCCTTGAACAATTAATAACGATACAGAGGGAGTTGCAGTGAGGCAGATGATCACCTGTTCATATGAGGTATATAAGCTGCAGCAGTTATCACCCCGGAAAAATCATCCTCGTTTAATCATTATTAATAGTAAACCAATCATTTCTTGGGTTCCCTGTTTTGAGAACCCCCCACATGGTTGTATAAGTTGGTTCGCTTCAGCCCTTGATGCGCTCACTGACGGCCGCCCCAACGCCCATGGCACCGTCTGTTGCACCCCCTTGCAGGTGCTGCGCCGGCCATGAGACCGGTGGGCACGCCGACTTCCCCAGGCTAAGGGAACTCGGGTTGCGAGTCGATTG
Organism: Symbiodinium kawagutii; assembly: GCA_009767595.1. Classification (NCBI taxonomy): domain Eukaryota; class Dinophyceae; order Suessiales; family Symbiodiniaceae; genus Symbiodinium; species Symbiodinium kawagutii. The sequence continues at coordinate 81,759 of VSDK01005227.1, read as the reverse complement.
GCACTTGAGATGCCTTGCTGGGAAATCACCTACCCAAGTTGCCCACCATACATACCCAAACCTTCATTTGCTGCGCATATTGCAGTGATATCTCCTTCAAAGTCTTTCACCATCGCCGTCAGTATTGGCCTCCCGATCATAATAACACTTAACATCTACAGTCATCTTGATCAGCCTGATCAGAATCATCCTGTAGTCCTTCATTAGTTTTATATGCCTTACTCTATCAAACCCTTCAAATTTTGTAGGCCCTGCCTTTATGTCGGTCCAGTTCTTTTCAGGTCCCTCCCCACGGTTTGAACATGTCCCAGTCAGCACGTGTCTCCTGGCTCGTCCGCAACCTGAAGACGAATCCCGCCCCGTTGCTTCAAACATTCGATGAAGTCCACGGCGGTCCTCCTTGCAGGTGCGGTGCCGGCCATGAGACCGGTGGGCACGCCGACTTCCCCAGGCCATGGGAACTTGGGTGGCCCTAAGGAGAGGACTTCCCATGAGATTTTTGTCAGAAAAGTGGGTGCTTAAACAGCTGAGAGTAGGCTGGGCTTGTCATTCACCAAGAACTGACCATGGCTTATCCGTTAATTAACCAGAATAGTTGCTGGTGATTGACCAAAGCCCAAATCCACTCTTAAGATCCTGTTGACAGGCTTTGGTTTGGACAAACATTTTGCTTGTCGTACGCAACGATGACCTTTGGTAATTAATGGGAGCTCTTCCCATAGGACACTCCAAAGATAAGAGATAAGAGGCAAAGGATATGGAACAAACATGCTGGCAAATGAGCTTCTCGAAATATGGGACCCCAAAAAAGGTTGGTTTATCAGTTTATCACTAAAAGATCTCAAATTATTTAGATTGGATGATGGTTCTTTTGGGGTCTCCTATTGAGAAACCACCCAATGAATATCCAACAAAGTTCAGCCTGATCCATTGGCGCTGTTGATGAATCGGTGACCAGAAAGATTTCAGTGAACAGCTTCCATTGAATTCTTAAGTGAACTTACTTCACGGAAGTCAATGAATGTGTGAACATCTATCAAAAATGTTGAAGACACGGGCATCCGCACTCAGTGATTGATACATCCCCCTGTTTTGACGTTGCCGCCCCTGCAGCTGGACAGAGCCTTCCGAACGGCCCGCGGGCGCGGCAGCACCTGACTGACTCCCACCCTTGAAGTTGGCGGGGTGACTCAAGGTTAGCTTGAAACTTCCACGACCAAATAACCATAATGTACTGTACAACGAATAACTCATTTGTCAGCGCTATCCGAACTCCAATATGCAGCTAGAATAACAAGCTGACAGTTCCAGAACTTGTTAGCTGCAAGAGTCAACTAGCCGCTAGCAGTCAATTTCAAATGACTAGCAACCAACCATTTATTTTGCCACTATGGCTATATCAGCAGTTTTTTTTTTCATAGTGACAATTATTACTTATGGCTCGTCTCTCAATTGAGTGAAACCGAAGCATCCAAAAACTGCTTGTCCAACGGCCCAGGTTTAACCAAAACGTAATGGTTAGATGTAGTCAACCATTAATCTTTAATCATTGATTGTTGCTTAATCATACTCAACAATCATGGTTAATTATATGATCATTGGTTATTATGGCGATAGAATTATCTAATCAATCGTTGCTGCTTAATCATATTCAACAACGGTTCACAGATACCCTTTCTTTCATGCCCCTTGTTGGGCCACAGCCACTCAATCCCAACAACCTCAGCTGACCTTTCCATGGCTGGGGGTGGCGCTGGACAGAAGGTGTGGTGTGCGGCTGGGATCACAGATTTCGCAGGCAACGTAGCGATGATTACACAGCAAACAATGACGAACAATGAGAAGGGGATGACGGACTGACAATGTTTCGCACCTTCTCATTGTTATTCCCGTCTAATTGTCAGGCAAAGATAAGCATAGTCATTGCCTTCTGATGTTTGATGCTTCGTTTCCAGAATCGTAGGACCTGCAGCTATAGGGATTGGCGTTGGATGATTCCGCTACCATAAATTACGTGATTTCTGCGACATCGTATACAATGCTGTGCCACTTGTTGGATTACCAGTTCAGATCCACCAGCTGCTTTGCAAATATTCGGCAGTTGGGTGCCATGATATACTCACTTAACAGAAAATTTGTTCAAAGCTCAGGTTGCAATTTTCTGCAAACTTGAGCCAGCTGGCGAACTAATCAGCAGAACACATCCTATTCCAAGTCGTAGAACAGCCAGCTCTTGTGCTATGCCAGATCATGTGTCGAGATGTTTCTTCGGGGATGGGTTTGTCGTCGTGCCAGTACTTTCCAGTGCCCGCATGATCCATGTCTCGTGATGCGCGTTGTCCCTCAACGCAGTGGGGACGTGCTGGAAAGGTTACAGAAAAATGCAGAAAAAAGGGTGGCCCATGATGCCAGCATTGAAGTCCCCCTATTGAAATATTCAATCTAGATATAGTATTGTGGGGGTGGCATATTTGATTATCTAAATCATAAGATAGTAAACCCTGTGAAGCCCTACGCACGTGCTGCCAGTAATTCCAGGTGGTTGGCAAGTGTTTGTCATCACCAATCATCATCAATGCAGCGCTCCCAAGCATCATCCAGCATGAATTTCACTTGTAATTCACTATTTTTGGCCATGATAGTGCAACAAGAATCACCATCAATTGACTAAGCTATTATGGCTTATAGCATCTATAATGACCATTATGAACCCAACCTTCAGTTTTAACATTGCTCCAATGACCACCACTAGCCTTGTGCAACAGCAATGGTCGCATCATTCACCATGTTGCAACCAGTCTGCTGCGAGTTCTCCAGGTGTGGGACGTCAGTGTGGCAGACTCCGCGAGGATGGCGCTGTTTGCACATGGTTTCATGGCTGGGTTTAGCGGTGCCCCAGTGTGGTTCAGCCAGCGGATCACCCAGGTTGCTGGTGGCATAGCTGGTGGTGTTGAGAGTGTCTGTAGCTGTGGGGCTGCAGCTGTCGCTGTTGTCGCCTTTGTTGTTGGTTGTTCTTTCTTGTTCTTGACCATGTTGTTCTTCTTGTGTTTGTTATTCTTGCTGTTCTTGTTGTCGTGGTTGTCGTGGTTGTCGTCGTCGTCGTCGTCGTCGTCGTCGTCGTCGTCGTCGCCGCCGCCGCCGCCGTCGTCGTCGTCATCGTCATCGTCGTCGTTGTTGTCGTCGTCGTCGCTGCTGCTGCTGCTTCTGCTGTTACACGAAGTTTTCGGCGATTACTGCCTATAATTGATCAATACTGAATGATAATGGTGGTGCTGTGAATCTAGTGGTTCTGAAGATGTGGTCAATCATAGTAGCGTGGTCCATTGACATCATTTGTTAATACCAGCAGCAATCAGCATTGCGCTGGTCACCAGAACAAATGTTCTCAATGACCACTGTCCTTCAGGGACGCGTGAACCACTTGTCTTTATTTTTCTTTCTAGTAACCAGTAGCAGCATGTAACAACCTGCTCACATCCATCAACCACTAATAGTGGTATGACTGCAAATTAATCAACCATGATGGGACACACCTGAGCTTAGCTGAACCAGTCGCTCCTTCGCATTGTGCTGGGGGGTGGCTGTTGAGACCGCTGCGCAACCATGATGAGTCAGTGATCGCTGAGCCACCTACAGTTTTGGCTAATATTGTTACAAGTAGAACCCACACGAGGCGGGGGCGGAAGTTTCCCATAGGAAGGGATCTTGGGCCTATAAGATGTTTGTTGCTAAAGGAGTGTGGGGACCGTGCTTGCTCGCAGCTTTGGGCAGGCTGTGTGTTGGAGCTGCGCTGAGTTTGCGTCGTCTTGGCGTTGCTGGCGCAAATGTTTCTGTGGTCTTGGTTTTGTTGGTTGAGATGGTGTACCTGCAGTGAGCTACACGACTCCTCCGAGCCACTCTTCACAAGGTGGCACGACTTAGTGAGCCATCCTTCTGAGCTGTTCTTCTCTGAGCCCGCAGCCACACGTGCCAAGACAAAACGTGCCAAAACAAAACGCACCAGAGCAAAACTCGCCAGAGCAAAACGTACCAAGACGAATCGTACCAGAGCAAAACTCGCCAGAGCAAAACGTACCAGAGCAAACCGTGTCAAGGCAAAACGTACCAGAGCAAACCGTGCCACGGCAAAAAGTACCAGAGCAAACCGTGCCAGGACAAAACGTACCAGAGCAAAACGTGCCAAGACAAAACGTGCCAGAGCAAGCCGTGCCAAGACAAAACGTACCAGAGCAAAGCGTGCCAAGACAAACGTGCCGGAGCAAAACGCACCAAGACAAAACGTAGCAGAGCAAACCGTGCCAAGACAAACGTACCAGAGCAAAACACACCAAGACAAAACGTACCAGAGCAAACCGTGCCAAGACAAAACGTACTGGAGCAAAACGTGCCAAATCAAACCGTACTACAACGTACTACAGTGTACTACAAGGTTGCTTTGCGACTCATCGGGTTTCGAAAGCGCCGAAAACAATCACTGCCCAATCACAAGATGAGTACGCGATTCAGGCCATTTTCGCAATTTCCAAAACTGGCCGAAACTCAGACGAAAAACATTTCTTTTCGAAAAAAGTGTCCGAAACTCGAATTCTGAAAAATTGAATTTGAACATTGGGTTTTGTACGTTTTTTTTTTTTTTTTTGGTCTGAGTCGCCAATTGTTTCACGACTCGCCGATTTTCGGCCGATGTCCGTTTAAGGGTAAAAAATTAAAAACCTCGAGTTTTTGAGTTTTGACCTTCACGGCCCCTTGGATTGTTCGCTTTCCTATTTTTTTCCTGAGCAACCTCGTTCTTTTGTTACTCAGAGAAATTTTCGATTTTTCACGAACTGCTTCCACACATCCACGACAGGACGTCGACGTGTGCACTTTTTGAGTTTCGAATGAAAAACGAGACGTTTACAGGTTTCGCGGGGGTCAATTCTCAAAAACTCGAGATTTGTTTTTTCGATTTTTGAGTTTCGCGAGGTCTGCTCTGCCCCGAGCCCCAAGAAAGATTAAATTGTATTTCGAGGGAAAGAGAAGAAACGAGAAGAGAGACGAGAAGAGAGGAGAGGAGAGGAGAGAAGAGAAGAGAAGAGAAGAGAACTGAGGGGAAGAGAAGAAAAGAGAAGAGAAAAGAAGAGAAGAGAAAAGAAGAGAAGAGAAGAGAAGAGAAGAGAAAAATAGAAGAGAAAAATAGAAGAGAAGAAGAGAGAAGAAAGAAGACAAAGATGATGAGAATGAAATCATGATGATAACATGATCATGATCATGGTGAAAACATGAAACAATGAACATTTGCAACGCAAAGATCGTGAAATGAACATGTGCAACGTCAAGATCGTGACCGCCTTAACTTTAACCAAGAACCCTTCACAGACGTTCTCGGAAATTAGCAATGAATACTGTCAATCAATATCAATTACTGAACAATATCAATCAACTGCAAATATATTGTGGTAGTAATTGTCAATGACTACTAACCAACATTTTAATCATCAATCACCATCAATCATCAATCACCAATCATCAATGGCCAAGAAAAATTCTAGGACCATAAACAGGCATGATCAAGAATCAATCGTGAATAAATTGTGAAGAGATCAAGGATCATGAGGATGAATATCCAGGATCATCTAGAAAATGAGCGTGACATGACAATAATGAATGATAGTAACCAAAAATCAATGACAATATCAGGATCAATTACAGACATTATTAGGACCATCAATTGTCAAATGTTTCATGATCCTGATCTATCAATATGATCAACAATTGATCATCAATATAATCAATATATCAACTACTAATGAGCATCTATCAAATATCAATAGATCATCAAGCGACCACCAACAGATCATCAATAGATCGTCAATCGGTCAGTTAGCCGCATTAGTTTACCATTATTACCAGGCTATTCACCATTATTAACCGCAACCATTGACAAATCAAGTGTGAAAGTTGATCAATTGATAACCCTTATTAACTATTATTCTTATAAACAATTGATATGTTGATCAATAACCCTTATTAACCATTAGTAGCTTATATTCTTATTATTAACCATTATTAACCATAATCAACCATAGTTAACGTTAACCATTATTAACCCTAACCATTGTGTTGATCAATGGCGAAGGGTAATTGCCCAGGTCTGGACCCCTTGCTGGCGCTGGTGTGTATCCAGCGCCTGGGCATGGCGGCCATGTGTCCCAGTGCCTAGGCAGGGCCGTTGGGGTCAGGTTGGGTCAGCAGCAGCATGGGCAGATGGGAAGAGTTCCCAAGTTCAGGTGATTCCGAGTCCTCCAGGGTTGAACAAGGCTGGCGATGCGGATGCAAACAACGAGAAACCATTCTTACCCACAATATGGCTATGGGTCAATATTAATCAACCAGCTAATGGGGGATTTCCACCAACAAACTCATAGGGAAAACAATGGTTAATAGTGGGGGAACCAGGGGTACAGGGTTTTCACCCACAGCCATATAGCGGTTGAGAATGGCTTTGCGGCTTTGCGGCTGTGGATCCAGGTACATGACTGTGTCTTCAATTCTATACTTTCATCCCGCAACCGATGCTTTCCTTGGGAAACCCAAACCAGCACAAGGGATTTTGTTTCCAATGCATGGACAATGTACAATTCAAAAAAACTAGAATGGTCATTCTGGCCCCACTGTACATGATGGTTCATAGTGGTTAAGAGTGGTGAATAAACTTTCTGTTGGAAACCAACGTATACGTCCAGCCTGGGTGATGCCAATCGCTTCCACTGACTTAGAGGTGGCGGCTGTGGATCAATACCTGTAACCCTGGTGAACATCCCATTACCAAAGTAGTCAGACTGTTGGGATGTTCACCTACACCTTCTTTGGGATGTTCACATACATTTTTTTGGAATGGCTAATATCGACACACATACACACACACACACACACAACAAAAACCCAAACGCCCAAACGCATTGGTTCCACCCCCGCTTGTTCCCTATCTCAAAACGAGCGACAAAAAACTGTCCGCCACCAGGCGATGGCGGTGAGGCTGAGGATCCCCCAGGCAGCTGCATGAGTCACGTGACTTGCGTGGTTAACGGTTCGTGATGACTGATGATGGTTCACAAGTACTGATGAATCATGCTGGATGATAGTACACAAAATAAGTCAGATTTTTTGTTTTGGTTGGTAAGCGTTAATGAGTAATGGTTCGAAAGGGTCGAGAATCGTCAACACATAATGGCTGATGATGGTTGATAAAGGGGTGCGATGGTGGTTTTATGCAGGTAGTAAAGGACAGCCAGCAGCAAACACTGCGTGGTTGTCAACAAAGGCCTAACGGCGTACGCAGTACGACCACAACCCCATCATTAAAGATATTTATATAGGGATGGGTCAGGGTAGCGTCATCTTCTGACCCCTGCATTAAGAATCGCTTGTTCATGAACGTTTTCACAAATGACCCGATGACAATCATCAACAGTTAACATGCTCAATGAGTAGCTGATGTCCATGATCAATGAACAAGGGCCCTAAAGGTTGATTAGCAAAGACAATCAAGTGTAACTTCAGCCATGAGATGCCATGAGTATCCCATCATTGAAAATCAATACATTCTTAGCCGTGGGTATCACCAATGGTAGCTCTAGGAAAACTGGGCTCAAAGGCTCCAGTTTTTTTGGCTACTGATTCTGTCATGGCATAGCATAGCATCCCATGGCATAGCATCCCATGGCGTAGTTATTCCTAGCGTGCTGCGGTATGCTTCAACGGGGAGCTGTTTCCAGCCCAGCTGATGAGTGCGAAGACCAGCTGATGAGTTGAAACTCAGCTATGTATGTTGATGCTATGTGCAGGAGGTCTTGGGTGTTGTTTGGTGTTGTTTGTTCTCATCCTGGTTTACTTTCAGGCTTTTTCTATTTTATCATGAAAAAGATACGCGACACGTTTGAGGGAGATGTTGTTTGTTAGTACTGTCACCGACAAAGTAGTTTTCCCGGGCTTGAAAAGGACTGATTTTTCACTTTGCAAGCGCTGCTCTGATATGCAATCTGCACAATGCAATCATATTTGTTTCTTCTCCAACATCATAATAACAATGATGATGATGATGATGGCTACGAAACCCCACCGTTGCCTATCAACGGCGAACCATGTAGTTGGTCAATGTTGGTCATGAAGCCTGCAACTTATCGGAAGCTTGGTTATTGCGGATTGTTGTATCCTATAATTCGGAAACGATTAAAATGACCTGGTGCAAATTTGCATTCAGCAATTTTGGACGCCGCCAGGTCTATTTTGGTGCGACTGACCAGCGGCTTCTGTTGTGGGAGCTGATGAGATCCCTACCTAGAACCACCAGGCATTCAGAGCTTGCCTTGACTTAAACAATTTGAATATTTAGCCCCATCAATTCATTCTGATCCTTTGAAAAAGATCAGTAGTTTTCCAAGTGATCGCTTCAAAAAGAACTTCAGTCATTGCTCTTTGGAAGTTCAGTCGGCGATCCATCCCCGGCTGTTGAATTTCTTGGACCAAGTCTGAAGACTGGTGCAGGTTTTGCTTGACATGAACAGCTTAGATGATCTCTACGGAAGGTCCTTTGTATCTGAAAACCCATGCGCAGCAGTGACATGTCCGGAGAGTGCCCACATATGCCGTTGCATCTTTGTACTTTAGCTGAGATGATGTAGGAGAGGCAAAGTGTTAAAACAGGTCGATTAGTCTGTTGTGGATTTTCCCTTGCCGAGGCTACCAGTCTCAAACCATTGTGTGATGTCTACAAAAACTTGAACAAATCATATCAGTGAAGCATCCAATGTGATATTCATTGCGCCGTGCAAGAGGTGCCAGGGGAACAGCAAACACATTCTTCGCCCAGGATTTGACTTCCTACCTGTGCACACGGACGTTCTGCCGTTGACTTTCCTTGTCACATTATCATGTGATCAAAATTTGGTAATACACATTCCATACCCAAAGTTTGAGATTTTAAAGTCGTCCATGCCCCAGTGCCAGCCTACATGCGCGGTTGCAGGACAGGTGACTGTTCATAGACAAGCCGTTGGCCTAACCACACCAGCTGAATGCTCAACCTTGGGGCACACATTCGCAAACAAGAGCAGTGCTAGACATCCCTGCAGTTGTAAAGGGAGGCCCCACGAAGCTGACATGTGCTTAGGCCATGATTTAGGTCCTTAGGTGTTTTCAGTCATGATTTTGAGCTGACCCTTTCGGATAGATAGTCCATGATGGATTGGGTGGGTGATGTAGCCGGAAACCGTGATTTGCACATACGAAGATCCTTGGATGTCACTGACCCACTGCAGTTTGCTCGAAAGGCTCACTGGGACCGGAAGCATCAAGCCACTCACTGCAGTGCCCTGGGCGCGGACTAACTCAAAAAATGGAACAAAGCATCCTTCACCGATTCACAGCTGCTTTGCATCCAGCAGCGCACCCCAACAGGTGGACCGTTGCGGCCCACAAGAGTGTTCCTTGGATGTAGCAAAGGATGCTCGTGGGGTTTGTGCTAATGATTCACCGCTGCGCTTGAGATGCTACCATCAACCTTCCCAGTCCCATTCAGCCGTTGTGCAATCTTTAGGTGAAGGGTTACGGTTAGCGCCATCAATGATGGGGGGTCAATCATCAACAATGATTTGAAACTGGAACACAGCATCCTTCACGGATTCACTGCTGCTTTGCATTGAGTAGCACACCCCAACAGGTGAACCTTTGCGGCCCACAAAAGTGTTACTTGGATGCGCAGAAGTGTCTTTTCTGGATGCTCACACTGCAGCTCGCCACAGCCGCAACTCATTGCAATCCATTAAGCTGCAAGCCCTGCAGGCTGCTTGAATTCTTTCTGACTAGGCATAAACCTCGTGGCGTGGCAAAGGATTCTCGTGGGGTTTGTGCTGTTGAGTCACGGCTGGGCTTGAGATGCTACAAACAAGCTGTTGGTCTATACATCACTTCCTAGAGCCATTGAAGCATCCATGGTATCCCTCCATGTGCGAGAGCAGATCATGTTTTGCGTGGCCTTTCGTACTGCCAGCCCATATTAACCTTCAGGACATCACCCTGGATCTCGGGGTTCAGGCTTCGTGGGTCGCCTTTCCACCGAGGATCAAATTATGCGGGCGTTTCAAATGTCACGCTTATTCCCGTCTGACACACCCATCCATGGTCCAGCAATCCTTAGGGACATTGGGTGTGATCGTCCATGACTAACTTTCAATAATAATAATGCCTAAGCCTTTATGATGGCTAAGAAATTGCGCTAGCCTCCTTATTGAAGAGGTTGTAAGCTTTGATTGGTTCGCCCCCTCATTCATGGGGATCAACCATCGACAATAACTTGAAAAATGGAGCACAGCATCCTTCCCTAATTCACTGCTGCTTTGCATCAAGCAGCACACCCCAACAGGTGAAGACTTTTGCAGCCCACAAAAGTGTTACTTGGATCTGCAGAAGTGTGTTTTCTGGGTGAAGAAAGCAGCTCAACACATTTGCAACTCATTGCAATTGAGCAAGCTGCAGGCCCTGCAGGCTGCTTAAATTCTTTTTGACTAGGCATAAACTTTGTGGCGTGGCAAAGGGTGCTCGTTGGGTTTGTGCTGTTGAGTCACGGCTGCGCTTGAAATGCCACCATCAACCTTCCCAGTCCCATTCAGCCGTTGTGCAATCTTTAGGTGAAGGGTTACGGTTAGCGCCATCAATGATGGGGGGGTCAATCATCAGCAATGATTTGAAAATGGAGCACAGCATCCTTCACCGATTCACTGCTGCTTTGCATTGAGTAGCAGCCCACCCCAAAATGTGAACCGTTGCCGCCCACGAAAGTCTTACTTGGATCTGCAGAAGTGTGTTTTCTGGACGAAGAAAGCAGCTCACCATATCCGCAACTCATTGCAATCCATTAAGCTGCAAGCCCTGCAGGCTGCTTGAATTCTTTCTGACTAGGCATAAAGTTTGTGGCGTGGCAAAGGATGCTCATGGGGTTTGTGCTGTTGAGTCACGGCTGCGCTTGACGTGCTACCATCAACCTTCCCAGTCCCATTCAGCCATTGTGCAATCTTTAGGTGAAGGGTTACGGTTAGCGCCATCAATGATGGGGGGGGTCAATCATCAACAATGATTTGAAAATGGAGCACAGCATCCTTCACCGATTCACTGCTGCTTTGCATTGAGTAGCAGCCCACCCCAAAATGTGAACCGTTGCCGCGCACGAAAGTCTTACTTGGATCTTCAGAAGTGTGTTTTCTGGACGAAGAAAGCAGCTCACCATATCCGCAACTCATTGCAATCCATTAAGCTGCAAGCCCTGCAGGCTGCTTGAATTCTTTCTGACTAGGACTAGGCATAAACTTTGTGGCGTGGCAAAGGATTCTCGTGGGGTTTGTGCTGTTGATTGACGGCCGCGCTTGACATGCTACCATCAACCTTCCCAGTCCCATTCAGCCGTTGTGCAATCTTTAGGTGAAGGGTTACGCTTAGCGCCATCAATGATGGGGGGGGCCAATCATCAACAATGATTTGAAACTGGAACACAGCATCCTTCACCGATTCACTGCAGCTTTGCATTGAGTAGCATACCCAACAACATGTGAACCGTTGCCGCCCACAAAAGTGTTTACTTGGATACACAGAAGTTTCTTTCTTGGTGGAGAAGCAGCTCCGAGACGAAAAATGTTTTGGAGAACCGCCTCTCTCAGTCATCGCAAGTCAGTAAGCTGCAAGCCCTGCAGGCTGCTTAAATTCTTTTTGACTAGGCATAAACTTTGTGGTGTGGCAAAGGGTGCTCGTTGGGTTTGTGCTGTTGAGTCATGGCTGCGCTTGACGTGCTACCATCAACCTTCCCAGTCCCATTCAGCCATTGTGCAATCTTTAGGTGAAGGGTTGCGGTTAGCGCCATCAATGATGGGGGGGTCAATCATCAACAAAAAAATTGAAAATGGAGCACAGCATCCTTCACCGATTCACTGCTGCTTTGAATTGAGTAGCACACCCCAACATGTGAACCGTTGCCGCGCACGAAAGTCTTACTTGGATCCGCAGAAGTGTGTTTTCCGGATGAAGAGAGCAGCTCACCATATCCGCAACTCATTGCAATTATGTACGCTGCAAGCCCTGCAGGCTGCTTGAATTCTTTCTGACAAGGCATAAAGTTTGTGGCGTGGCAAAGGATGCTCATGGGGTTTGTGCTGTTGATTGACGGCTGGGGTTGACATGCTACCATCAACCTTCCCAGTCCCATTCAGCCATTGTGCAATCTTTAGGTGATGGGTTCCGGTTAGCGCCATCAATGATGGGGGGGGTCAATCATCAACAATGATTTGAAAATGGTGCTCACACTGCAGGTCACCACAGCCACAACTCATTGCAATCCATTAAGCTGCAAGCCCTCCACGCTGCTTGAATTCTTTCTGACTAGGCATAAACTTTGTGGTGTGGCAAAGGATTCTCGTGGGGTTTGTGCTGTTGATTGACGGCTGGGCTTGACATGCTACCATCAACCTTCCCAGTCCCATTCAGCCATTGTGCAATCTTTAGGTGAAGGGTTACGGTTAGCGCCATCAATGATGGGGGGGGGGTCAATCATCAACAATGATTTGAAACTGGAACACAGCATCCTTCACCGATTCACTGCAGCTTTGCATTGAGTAGCTCACCCAACAACATGTGAACCGTTGCCGCCCACAAAAGTGTTTACTTGGATACACAGAAGTTTCTTTCTTGGTGGAGAAGCGGCTCCGAGACGAACATTTTTTTGGAGAACCGCCTCTCTCAGTCATTGCAATTAAGTACGCAGCAAGCCCAGCAGGTGCTTGACTTCTTACTGACTAGGCATAGACGGCGCAGACTTTGTGATGTGGCAAAGGATGCTCATGGGTTTGTGATGTTGATTCACGGGCTTGAGATGCTACCATCAACCTTCCCAGTCCCATCCAGCCATTGAGCAATCTTTAGGGAATGTGTGAGCACTACATGGATGGGCATTAATCATTGACAACAACTTGAAATATGGAGCACAGCATCCTTCACCGATTCACTTCTGCTTTGCATTAAGCAGCGCGCCCGAACAGGTCAACCGTTGAGGCCCACAAAAGTGTTACTTGGATCCGCAGAAGTGTGCTTTCTGGACGTAAGCAGCTCACCATATCCGCAACTCATTTGCTGACACACCCATCGACGGTCCAACAATTCTCAAGGACATTGGGTGCGATCGTCCGTGAGTAATTTTCAATAATGATGCTTAAGCCTTTCTGATGGCTTAGAAACTGCGCTAACCTCCTTATTGGAGGGTGTAAGTTTTGAGGGGTTCGCCTCTCATTCATGGGGATCAACCATCGACAATAACTTGAAAAATGGAGCACAGCATCCTTCCCTATTTCACTGCTGCTTTGCATCAAGCAGCACACCCCAACAGGTGAAGACTTTTGCAGCGCACAAAAATGTTACTTGGATCTGCAGAAGTGTGTTTTCTGGGTGAAGAAAGCAGCTCACCACATTTGCAACTCATTGCAATTAAGTAAGCTGCAAGCCCTGCAGGCTGCTTAAATTCTTTTTGACTAGGCATAAAGTTTGTGGCGTGGCAAAGGATGCTCGTGGGATTTGTGTTGTTGATTCACGGGCTTGAGATGCTACATCCTACCATCAACCTTCCCAGTCCCATTCAGCCATTGTGCAGTCTTTAGGTGATGGGTTCCGGTTAGCGCCATCAATGATGGGGGGTTAATCATCGACAATGATTTGAAAATGGAGCACAGCATCCTTCACCGATTCACTGCTCCTTTGCATTAAGTAGCAGACCCCAACATGTGAACCGTTGCCCACGAAAGTCTTACTTGGATCCGCAGAAGTGTGTTTTCTGGATGAAGAGAGCAGCTCACCATATCCACAACTCATTGCAATTCAGTACGCTGCAAGCCCTGCAGGCTGCTTAAATTCCTTTTGACTAGGCATAAAGTTTGTGGCGTGGCAAAGGATGCTCGTGGGATTTGTGTTGTTGATTCACGGGCTTGAGATGCTACATCCTACCATCAACCTTCCCAGTCCCATTCAGCCATTGTGCAATCTTTAGGTGATGGGTTACTGTTAGCGCCGTCAATGATGGCAGTTTAATTATCGACAACAACTTGAAATATGGAGCACTGCCTTCACCGATTCACTGCTGCTTGCATTGAGCAGCACACCCCAACAGGTGAAAACTTTTGCAGCCCACAAAAGTGTTACTTGGATCCGCAGAAACGTGTTTTCTGGATGCTCACACTCCAGCTCACCACAGCCGCAACTCATTGCAATCCATAAAGCTGCAAGCCCTGCAGGCTGCTTGAATTCTTTCTGACTAGGCATAAACTTTGTGGCGTGGCAAAGGATTCTCTTGGGGTTTGTGCCGTTGATTCACGGCTGGGCTTGAGATGCTACCAACAAGCTGTCGGTCTATACATCACTTCCTAGAGCCATTGAAGCATCCATGGTATCCCTCCATGTGCGAGAGCAGATCATGTTTTGCGTGGCCTTTCGTGGTGCCAGCCCATATTAACCTTCAGGACATCATCCTGGATTCGTGGTTCAGGGTTGCCTTTCCACCGAGGATCAAATTACGCAGGAGCTTCGAATGTCACGCTTATTCCGGTCTGACACACCCATCGACGGTCCAACAATTCTCACGGACATTGGGTGCGATCGTCCGTGACTAACTTTCAATAATGATGCCTAAGCCTTTATGATGGCTAAGGAACCGCGCTAGCCTCCGTCGACAATAACTTGAAAAATGGAGCACAGCATCCTTCCCTATTTCACTGCTGCTTTGCATCAAGCAGCACACCCCAACAGGTGAAGACTTTTGCAGCGCACAAAAATGTTACTTGGATCTGCAGAAGTGTGTTTTCTGGGTGAAGAAAGCAGCTCACCACATTTGCAACTCATTGCAATTAAGTAAGCTGCAAGCCCTGCAGGCTGCTTAAATTCTTTTTGACTAGGCATAAAGTTTGTGGCGTGGCAAAGGATGCTCGTGGGATTTGTGTTGTTGATTCACGGGCTTGAGATGCTACATCCTACCATCAACCTTCCCAGTCCCATTCAGCCATTGTGCAGTCTTTAGGTGATGGGTTCCGGTTAGCGCCATCAATGATGGGGGGTCAATCATCGACAATGATTTGAAAATGGAGCACAGCATCCTTCACCGATTCACTGCTCCTTTGCATTAAGTAGCAGACCCCAACATGTGAACCGTTGCCCACGAAAGTCTTACTTGGATCCGCAGAAGTGTGTTTTCTGGATGAAGAGAGCAGCTCACCATATCCGCAACTCATTGCAAGTAAGTACGCTGCAAGCCCTGCAGGCTGCTTGAATTCTTTCTGACTAGGCATAAAGTTTGTGGCGTGGCAAAGGATGCTCATGGGGTTTGTGCTGTTGAGTCACGGCTGCGCTTGACGTGCTACCATCAACCTTCCCAGTCCCATTCAGCCATTGTGCAATCTTTAGGTGATGGGTTCCGGTTAGCGCCATCAATGATGGGGGGGGTCAATCATCGACAATGATTTGAAAATGGAGCACAGCATCCTTCACCGATTCACTGCTCCTTTGCATTAAGTAGCAGACCCCAACATGTGAACCGTTGCCCACGAAAGTCTTACTTGGATCTTCAGAAGTGTGTTTTCTGTATGAAGAAAGCAGCTCACCATATCCGCAACTCATTGCACTTCAGTACGCTGCAAGCCCTGCAGGCTGCTTGAATTCTTTCTGACTAGGCATAAAGATTGTGGCGTGGCAAAGGATGTTCGTGGGGTTTGTGCTCGGCATCTTTTGCGCAAAGGGAACTTCGATCGGTCTTCCGTAGGCGCCGAGTAGGCAACCTTCTGACACCTACCCTCTGCGTATGCCAAACCCCTAGTGAAACGACATCATGTAGGCACAGCATAGGCATGTCGCGTTGGTGTCACTTCTTAATTATCCAAAGAGAACACGGCTCAGGTGTGCAAGGGTTTGGTTTTGTGGCTGACACACCCATCAACGGTCCAGCAATCCTTAGGGACATTGGGTGCGATCGCTAATGCCTAAATCTCAATAATGGTGCCTGAGGTTCGATGATGGTACCTGGGTTAGCCTATTTACTGAGGAGATTTTAAGCTTTGATGGGTTAGCGCCATCATTAATGGAGGTCAACCAACAGCAATAACTTGAGAATTGGAACACAGCATCCTGCACTGATTCACTGCTCTGCTGTTGGCCTCCTTCGTTGGCACCAGCAGCAGTAAGATCTCATGAGCACGGCAACTGTGATGGTATGGAACCAGTGAAGCAGGCGAGGATCGCGAGCCTTCAGATTGACGACGACCATCAGCATTTGATGGGCGCGTGACGCTGTTGCCAGTTGGACTGGAAGCAGTGGTGAAGTGAGAGATCAACCATCTACCACTGAAGATCTAAGATGCTACATCCCTTCAACCATTGGAGACAGCAGCCAAAAGCAGCCATGGTCATTGATTTTTTGAAAGTTTGCGCGGATCCGGCAGGACATACCTAAAAAAGGGCTACCCTCGCAGGGCTGGTAGCCAACAATCTTTGTGCCTAGGCGAACACTCCACCATGTGTTTCCATGCCACCCATGAACCTTTTTGGTGGATTTATCTTTGTCGTCCATCTTTCAAGAGCGACCTTTCTTCATCGGTGGGACCGCTGTGTTGAACTTCAATGTTGCCGCTCTTGAAGTAACAACACGAACACAAACCTAAGTGAAAACGCGTGAAAAGATCGGCAGCTTAACTCTTCAGTTCCGAAGTAAGCAGACCTAATGGCAGTTTGTTCTGCCGGCCAAACTGATTCGCCGTTGATCGGAGTGGCCGCAGGCTACCACTTGGCGCCCAAAGCCATGCTGTGAGTTCTTTGCCGCTGATCGGGTGACCTGTTGACAACCGTTGCCAGGGCTGGGCTGCGGTTCAGACAGCTTGGAAAAGCCTCATGATGAAGCGTTGACCTTTACTGGCAAGAAGATGACATTTCGTGGATCACCCACAATCAACAAATGTTGAAAATATGGTGAACGATGAGGCTTTTGTGTCCAAATTTTATCACAACAACCACGGTTGGCCTCCCGAAACTGTGGCGAGTTCTTACCTTCACGGGAAGTGCTTCTACACTTTGCGTCGCTGGGAACCCTCTGGACCGCAGGGGTCGGCGGAGATTTGATACGGACATAGTGGTGGAATCCTTTGGTCGATTCTGGTAGCAAGTTTAAAACTCCATTATGTACCGTAACCGTGTTATGTTATTTGATCTGGTCGTATAATTACTAATGATGGCTGTAAACCGCGCCGCTGGCTGATAAACAATGTTGATTATTTACCAGCCAGTACTGGTAGTTTACCTGTGTGTTTCCCAGAACGCACGAAAACGGTTGAAGGAAAAAATCATTCAAAACAGTGAGGAGCGTCTAGAACTGCTCATGTGAACAGGCTGCAGATGCTATAGGTGGATGTGAAAAAACAACTTGAAATCATGCGGCAGCGCTTGCCTTTATGTTGGTCCAACTCCTACCGCGTTGCGCGGTATTGGCTTAAAGGGGGAACCGGGAACCAGCATCAGCTGATATTGATATGGATGATGACTGGTGCAACAACTAAGGTCCATGATGAATTCCGTAGTGAAGAATCACACGGCGCAATACATTAGAAACGGAATACGTACGATAGCCCACGAACAATAATGAATAGCAAGAAACGACAAAACCAAGAGCTACCAGAGACCATCATCCATGGTGGTGATTGAACCAGCTGCTTATTGGGAAAAAATCTTTTTGAAACATGTCTCCAGGCGGAAACTTCACGAGACGGATAGCGCCGCTGGTTCTCCGCCGTTTTTCCTGTCATGAGTAGCTATCACATGTCAGGGACTCGGTCTTGAAACAAAGGATATGTGATATGTCTTCAAGACACACAAAGTTCTGCTTGACCTTGAGAATGCATGTTGTGTGCCAGGTCCCCGTAACTTTGTCCCAGATCCATGTACTGGACTGGGATCCGGAGGAAGCCAGAGAATCTGATGGGACAGGTCCCCACAACTTTGGCCTAGACCAATATGTGAGTAAACTATGTATTCAAGTATTGAAATCATGAAACTCTTTCTCCTGTCAGCTGCCCATTGTACTGCCACGAGTGCAGGTCAATTGTTCAGCACTAGAGGCGAAATCATATTGACAGGAAATCGATTGTTCATTGGCAGCCAGGATACCTGAACGTATCCTCTGAATCTGGAAATGCATCATCGCTGTATTTTATAGTGCAACCATTGGAACAAATGGGAAGAGCCAGCTATAAATGGGTGGATTTCCATTGCTAGGTGAGCACCTACTGGAAGGTATCCCATGAAACACCAAACAAAACTGCATGACTGGAGACAGAAATATGACGAAACTTCTCCGGCGCAGGATGCCCTGGACTGAAGATGGGGAATCTTCATGGGCAAGACCTGACCTGTCAATCTCCGCAGCGGCGAAAAGGGTGCTTGGTTGAGCCTTGCCCACCGCGGATTCCCAGGTTGTCATGTTTTTCTGGAAAGTCTTTACTGAAGTCCTTGGGAAGTGCCGTTGATGAATCGGTGACTAGAAAGACTTAAGTGAACAGCCTCCATTGAATTCTTAAGTGAACTTACTTCACAGAAGTCAATGAATCTGTGAAAATCTACCACGGGCACACGATCCGCGCTTAGTGATTGACAAATCACCCCCGTAGATCCCGCACCAGCTTTCTGGTCAGGCGCTTCTCCAGTCATGTTTCCCAGAGGAGGATCAGTTGGAAACTTGGAGAAACTTGCGGAAAGTCAGTTGTAGAATCATAAATCTAATAGATAACATGATTGGAAGTGTGGGATTACTTTCATTTGATGTTTCTTGTGGTAAACCATTAGGGTTTGGAGGTCAGTAGAGTTGAAGTTCTTCAGCTTGCATCCACGGCTTGGCTTCTGGGTGGCTGCTCCCCAACGAGCTGCAGAGCCTCTGCTTGGCCATGGCCAAACATCTGCTTGACAGGTGCTAAAGATGACGTGAAACTTGTGGAAACTGCTTGTAGCTAGGGAAAG
>VSDK01005227.1:41696-62693 GCA_009767595.1 Symbiodinium kawagutii | reverse complement strand
CAGCCGACGTTAAGCTGGCTGGTGCTGGTTAGGAAGAATCCCCACCCATCATCCGATACCCTTCTCAACCACACCAACCAACCACCCAACCACCCAACCACCCAACCATCCAACCAACATCAACCAAGTACCCAAACTCCCCGTAGCCCATTGAGCTGCCTCGTGACTTCTCAACGCAGGTCGTGACCACACCCAGCCAAACGCCGCGGAGTGGTGTGGCAGCTGAGTTCTGGGGCAACCTGGTCCTACCAGGATCAGTTGATGCCATGTTTTGCCGAGACGGATACCACGAAGCCGAGATACCGATGGGACATTTATGGACATTTGTAGACAAGAAACTGCTGGTCATCTTGGGGTGACGAGACAGCGAAGGGAGTCGTTGACACCAGTTGGAGAACGAAGCGGTTGAATTTCTGAAGCCATTGGCTGAATCAAAATGGTGGACGTGCTGCCCTGTTGATTTGGAGAACAGCTTCAGTTTTTCAAACTTTGCAACTTGATTTGTTCAGCAATGCTTCGGCTCACTGGCTGGTTGCTTCCCTTGTGGAGGCTGTGGCTCACAGCCGGTGTGTTTGTGAACCCTTGAGGCTATGTGGCCAGCACAGTTGGCAGCTTCGGAGAAGTCCGGGTAGCAGAGTTGTTTGACCAGTGGTGTGGGGAGGGAAGGTGTCAGCTGGGTAATGAGAGCTCTGACCACCGGGTTCCTACGTTCGAACATGGAAAATGAGCAGCGGTTCCTTTTGCAAACCGAAGTTCTCCCAACCAAGTATGGGTTATTGTTAACCATCAACCCCCATTTTTTGCTGTACCTAGTTGGTAAGCATTCATGCACTATAGTTGGCAACTATTTCGATGCTGTTGATCTCAATCGCAAAGAATCCAACGAATCCAATTTGCTGCTTCTTCTTGGATCTTATCCACCGTTTTCAACCACAGGCACATACAAGCAGCCTATTCACCAGCACCATCCACGACAAGCGGCCTGTTCACCATCAACCATTGATAACCAACAAGAACAGGGGACATACCAACTATACAGGCTATGGATCATCATCAACCAGCAAAAATCTTTCCAATGAGCCATATAGTTGGTTGATGGTGATTCTATCCAGCCATTATAGTTGTTGATCATCATTCGCCGGCTATGATTGCTAATTATCCAGCCATATAGTTGGTTGATGATCGTCATTCCCCATGGTTGAGGGTGATTCCCCAGCTGCTGTCCCTGCCCTGTGCCAAGCTTGCGCCGGTGGCAGGTGAAGTCCGCCATGGCCAGTCCCATTTCGTCCATCAATTGGCAGGTCGGGGAGCGCAGCTTGGGCTTCACCCTGGTGGTTGTGAAGGTGGTGAAGCACCGTGGACGGTACTCACAACGACTTCAAGTGGTTAGTTCAGTGGACAGAGGATCGAACATGTTTCATAGTATGTTCAGTGGACTGCCATGTAGATTCGGAGATTTTGACATGAACGACCATACGACTATGTTCATTTAGTGCGAACATGGCAGAAGCATTGGAAACTTGAAGCCATATCGCAAAATCACCCCTTTGCTGGTCCCAAATGCTCTTCGTGGGGTCACCCGTGCTGAGCTGAACATTTGGCGCTTGCCCGATCACCCGGGATGGTTGGGTGGTTCGCCTGGTGGACCTGATGGCTAGGGCCCAGGGCAGAGGCTCAGAGAGCCCCGGTGAGGCCAAGTGGATCATAGTTCCACCCAAGGATCTACGGGTGGAATGTTCGGCATCATGGAATATCATCTAACCATCAACTACCGCCTGGTTGCTATAGGACAATCCTTCAAGCAACAACTGGATTATCTTACCTGTTTCAGGTGAACACATTGAACTGTTGATTGTTTGAGGCCTTCTCCACCTGCGGTCAAAGAACCATGTTCTGGCTCTGAGAAGTAGAACGGGTTTTGAATCTGGCTAACATGATTGATATAATAATTTGACTACTGATGAAACTAATCCATTACTGGTAGCTGGCATGATTAACCATCAATCAACCGTTGTTCATCATCGTTCGTGGTGAGATGGTGAATCAGTTGCGGATCATGGCCTGGCGCCTTGACTCTCGAGGCGCACTGTGGCTCGCGAAGAGGAAGCAACATCTCGGCGGCAGTTTCCACGATGACCACCACCCCTGCCTGGGCCACGGGGGGCCACGGGTGGGGGGTTGGTGCTGTGGATGGCTGCAGCTGATTCCATGGGTCAAACGGATTTGCAGATTGAGCTTAATTGAGATGGCATGGCATCATAGATTAGCATGATTCACCACTCATACCATCATTCATTCCCGGGTTTCAAGCACCACACTGTAGATTATTCAAAATCTCGTATGATAGCATTGTAATACATGGTAACGTTTCAAACACCACTGCTTTTCATGCTAGCGTTTGATTGACCGGACCTCTTAGTTGAAGCGCTTGGGTTTCGCGACACTGGATAGACAGCCGGTAGATGAACAATGTTGCAAAGACAGCATGGACAGATATTGATCAGTTATTAGGCATTCACCATCACCGCTAATAGATGATATACAACAACTATGTATTATTAACCATTATTCTAGAATCATTAATATAGATCAGTAGTCATACATTTCACTTCCACGACCCCTTGCATGCAAGTAATCGCCAATCATTAAACTGCCTGACCGCAGACGAACAGCTGGCCAACCAATTTTTAACCAACCAACTAACATTTTACATTGTAATTTGCCTATACACATTGTTGGTAACTATCCCTTCCCCTTGTTGCTTGTTCTAGAAATCTTCACCGTCACCGTTGCGCTAAGCCTCGTTGCTCAGGTCTCACAGATTGCGGAGGCCGATCTGCCCACCGTCCCAGAGAAACCGCCGCCTAGGATGAAGGCCGCAGCACCGGCTGCAAAGCATCCGCGCTGCATGACCAGCACGGGCTGTTTGCAATGCCTGCTATGAACATAGCGGCAGTGGCTGGTGCTAGTGCTTTGAACTATGAACATAGCAATGGCTGTTGATACCAGGGATCACAAATGACTGTTTATAGCCATGATTAATCATTATTCACCGTAGGAAGCCATTCTCAAGCATCAATTAAACATTCATGATTTATTACAAAACGATACATGCACCATTGATTAACCATCATGAAACATCAATCAATCATTGATTATACAATTACTCACCAACCATCATAAACCATCAACCATTGGTTGTATAACCTGGTCATTCATTAATCATGACCAACCCACTTAATGGTTGGTTGATGTTTCATGATGGTAACCCAATCTTAATCATTCCTCAACCAGCGGCAACCCAATTAATTCATCTTCATGAGCCATGACCAACCATTCTAAGCCACTCCGTAGATCACCTGTGGCATCTCCTCGGCCCTGCCACGATCCCCAAATGTGTTGGCGTCATTTGGGGATGAGAAGGTGGGATCACCGGACTTTCACAACTTTTGTCCCAAGAACATAGGTGAAGCTACAAATGGATATATATATATACACATAAGATATTTATATAGGCTACAATTATATATCAATAAATAGATAAATATATATATATATATACATACATATTCATTTATATACAAATACGTATGATTATGTAAATATATTCGAATACACACAGATATAAGATTATGAATTTGTATTGATAGAAAAAAGTGAAGAAAACCTGAACCATCCCCAAGCCATATGCGGATTGTGGCCCAAGGTGCCATCACTGTGACCCCTGGTGTCGCAGGTTGGGAGGCCCTTCGATCTGCCCCGGGCGTCCGTCAGAGCCAAGTCGCAGTGCTCAGGGCCGGATCTGCCGCCAGGGGCATCATAGCATGACATTGGTGAATAGATGGCTGTTTCTCAGAATAGGGGTACCCCTAAATCATCCACTGTTAATAATTTACAGTAATAAACCAACCATTTTTGGGGTTCCCTATTTTGAGAAACAACCAGATGGTTCATGATGGTCCACAAGTAGATTGTTGATGATGGTCAAGTAGTTTGCAGAGGGACATCATGATATAATTATGATCAAGTAGATGGTTCATGATGGTCGATAACCAGCAAACAATCAACTATTGATGGTGACTAGGCGCATCATTTGTAATATATCTTTCTATTATGAGATGACATAGTTTTTTTCAAACAAATACATGATTCATGTACATATTTATCATTTTGATCCATGATTCATAAATTGTTTTTAGAATCTTTTTTTTCTCTCTCTCACTCTCTCTCCCTCTCTCCATTATATTTGTTTTGTAAAAGAAACCTGAGTATACGTACTATTGTTTTTCATATAGATATAAGAACTGTATATATGTATATATATACTGCATAGATCAACAGATACGTAACAGCATAGATCAACAGCATAGAACATAATGTATATACATATGTACATTCACATACGAAACGCAAGCATTTACGTGTATTTATGTGGTACATACATACATAGATAAAGACAGATAATTAGATGAATATATAGATATACATGTGTATATATGTATATACAAACATACATATTTACTTGTATCACCATAAGTGTAACATGCGCACTGTACTCGATCCTAATGCACCAGATTCGCCGCCCAGGTCACCCTCATGGTCGGACACTCCAGTGCCCAAAGTTTGGTGACTGGGCCCAAGCAGTGCGCCCAAATCGAAGAGGCTCATGATCAACACATCTCCAAAAATCTCGAACAAGGTTTGAAAGTGACTAAAGGTGCTTAATAATAGCGGTTGTTAATCAAGTTTAGCGGTCAACGGGTCATGTTTAGGAATGGTTGTTCGTCAAAGTTTAGTAGTGCTCAGTAGAAAGTAATACTGAATAGTGGTTGATAAGGCTTCATCTCTTTCTTTTAGCGAGAGAGCCTAGAAGTCACACACAAGCAAGTAAGAGGCAGGAGAGCGGGGAGCATGAGAACTTAACAGGACATCCTGGAAGCAACCAGTACAGCCAGTACAATGACTGGATCACAATTCTCAACCAGTCAAACCCCATTGTAAACCAGCATATATATACATATATGTATACATAAACATATATGTATTCATATTTGCATATATATATATATCATATCATATCATATCCATGACATTCAAACACGTTTATAAACATCAACCATTGATTTTGGAACATTCCTCACCATACGACAATATCAACCAGCTTGCAAATGTTCTGATATCCCTGGTGGTATAAATGTCCATACACTTAGGTATTCTGAGTATCATTATCAACCATTAATATTGGAAGACTTTTCATCATACATTTATAAAGTATAATCAATGTTGATACTGCCTGTATATGTGTTATATTGATAAAGTATTATTAATGGGTACATACTGGCTGTTATTAATCGACAATGATCGATTAGTGTTATATCTGTTTATACATGTTTATTTCACTTTTCAATTTTACTATAAAGTATTATTGACAGCCAGTATACACCCATTGTAAACCACGATCCAGCTGAACAACAGCCCAGGCATGCTCGCCCTGCAAAGCAGCGCGAAGGAAGAGGACTGCGGCAGCCGGGCAGCGGTGGTTGATGCAGTGGGCAACCGATAGAATTCACTAGCATTAGGTCAATACCCTTTGGAAAATTGATCTGGAAACTAGAAATCGCATTTTTCTTAGTAGGTAAATCATTGAAAATGGTGGATTGTCCATCGTCAGGTTAGTTTGCCAGAGTGTACCTTGTCAGTGAATTGCTTGATAAGAAATAACTACAATCAATGGTTGATGCGTAGTGGAGATCTTCATGGTGAATGGTCAACAAGCTGATACAGGATGGTTGACTTGTTGACGAACCAATGTTTGAATAAGCAAACGATATGGCTCCGCTATCATTGACCATTGGATTCCTTACTATTGTTGCTGGTGACCTCTCATTAGTTGGTTGATCAATATCGACCCATGGCCATATATCGAATATACGTAAATGGACTACAGGGAATGGCCGTCGGTTGATCAAGAGTCAACCGTTGACAGAAATCCGTGGTGAGATTGTAAAGGTCCCCGGTGTACAATATCATGGATGGCCATGTTGCCGTCAAAATGCAGTACAACCGACTGACGTAGACCTTGCTGGACACTGTGAATAGTAATACACGTATATAGTCGGATATACACATGTGCAAGTTTACATGCCTGCATGTATGCGCACACACACACACACACACGCATATGCACATACACCTGGGCATACATTCATGTGTGCACACCATATCCACGGACACATCGTCGCCTCGCATAGGAGAAGTCGGCAACGAGCTGCTTAGCCGCACTGGAAAGGTCAGTGACATTGGCTATCCATCGAGTTTGCCCATCCGACTACCTGGTTGATGCTGGCTGCAAGTCGGCAAATCCCATCATTGGAAGTTTCTCAACGGACGTCAATGTTTCTACCTGATAAAATTTGCCAATGTCCAGCCATTGCGCTGCTTCAAACGGAAAGGACATCTTGGGTCATGGAACTAGCAGTTCTTGGGGGCACCACTCATGACCAACTCCATTTGTGCTGGCGCCCGACGACGGCAGGTCGCAAGAGAAAGTAGCGGCAGCGTTCTCAGTCGGCAGTTGGTGGAAATCCAATGTTGTTGCTGCTGGTAGTGTTGATGGTTGTTGTACCATGGAAATCTAAGTTGAAACATCGAAACACTTGTTTAGACGACAATGCAGATTGGAAAGGGCAGAGTGGGGCACCAGGGCAGTCCTCCAGCTTTGGCTTTCGTTGTCATTCCTGTGATTCCCAGCACCCGACGAAGTGAGACGGTGGATTGTGTTCGTAGGGAATGGCCCCAGGCCTTTGGGCCCGGTGTAGCTACTTTTGGTCAGGCTGGGAATGGCAAAGCGACCAAGGAACAGAAGGACTGGCTGCTCCGAAGAGGTGTTGCATGAACGAGGAAGTGTCTACATTCGTAGCTACATTCACTGCATAGCTGGGGCAAAGCCTCTATTGCCGGCGGCCTTCGAAACTGGATCAGTGGTTGAAATCTGGGGAACCCAGCAGCTCAGATGATGATCTCTCGTCGGTAACCATGATCAGCCATGTCATCAGCCATTTATGAACTCTTGTTAAACCATCATTAATTTGTTAACCAGCCATGATCATGGTTAATGATGATGGTTATTAACTAATTAAACTATGACAAAGCCATAGCATTTTTTAACATGATGATCATCATCAATTGACTTTCAAATATCAATTTGCTGGGAGCCCATTTGACCCCCCCTCACGTGAGGACAGGAAGAGTTCGCCGGCCCCGAAGGGGAGAGCGCCAGATGTCTCAGACAATTGCAGTTCCAGGGATCGAATCTCAGTAACACCATTGGTTAGAAGTTAGTTAATAGTTGGTAAGTAGGTGGTTCAGAGTTGCTTAGTTAATAGTCGAATAGTTGGTAAAGCGAAGTTACTGATGGTTATCAAGTGCCACCTTTGATGGTTCCCATCTGTTTAGTGGTTCGTGTTGGCCGAGCATAGCTGGTAGGTGTTGCTGAAGAAATGCATCAATCCAACATATCAGCGCTTGTCTAGCCCATTGCACGAACCATGCCATCCGTGACAGTACCCATGTTTACCCAACATCAACCAGCATTAAGCATAAAAATGAACCATCATGAACCATCGTGAACCATCATGAACCATCATGAACTTTCATGAACTTTCATGAAACGTCATCATTAGCCATTATCAACCATAATTTCATCATAAACCAGCTGCACAGCCCAGGCGATCGGATTCACCCTTGCTGTCACGGGCCCGACCGGGCCTGCCAGGGACTGAGAAGCAGATGGTTGATAGACGTTGATAGTGATTGATAGTGGTTAACAAGGATTCTTTATAGTGGTTAATAGGGATCAATATTGGTAGATAGAGAAGCATATGATGGTTGATCATTATTATTCATGATTAATCAATCAATAACAATGGATTCATAGTGACTATACACCGTTAATGATGGTTATTACTTGATAGCATTTATTAATACTGGCTTTATCGTATCGTGGTTATGAATGGTTTACGATCCTTATTCAATAGGGTAGACAAAAATTGTCTGAACAATATTTATTCATTCTTCTTTTTCTTATTTATATCAACTATGCACTGCCTAGTGACTGAGGCCAGCAATGGCATTTCTGAAATGTGAAGCATCAAAGGAGAGTGATTTTTTACACTTACAAATTCATCCATCATCCAACCTTTTTGGGCACCATCAATCACAATCACTACACACAAGCATCATATTCCCTTGTATGAATACCAGAACAATCTCAAAGCAACTTCGCACACAACGCTTTCAGCATCACAAAACTATATGTACAAATCCAAGAAAGTCGAACAATTTCAAGTGCACCGATTCATGACTACGGTAGTGATTTGGATGGGAAGTATTCAGAAGTAGTAGTAACTACTTGTGACTGTGGTAGTAAGATTCAAATAGTTATCCTGATAGTGATTGGTACGAGCCTAAGATCGGCACGACAAACAAAAGCTGCGCACAAAGGACGGGTGGAATGAAACGAGGATCCTCGAATAAGCAGCTTGGCCGCAAGCCCTGTCCACTACCCACAACTCGCATGTTGCAGTCAGAAACCACGAGTGTTTCAGCATGCGACAACGCACGATGACAACTTGATCATACTCTTTGCCGGGAGATCAACATGAATACCTACTGTACTTGATTAAAAGCAATAACCTTGTTAGGGTAAAAATAATGGTGCTTAGTTGATTCATATGCATTAGCCATTGGACAACTAATTAATGGTGGTGTGTCTCCTATCAGGATCAAGATTGTGAAATCCACCCAACATGTTTATTTGTTCAATAGGGATAGCACTTTGAAGATCAAGAAACGCAAATTTCAGCATCCAATGGTCTTGGGGACCTTTGTAGAAATTCCAGTTTCGGTGCTTCTGATGATGGTTGGTCCCCGACCAATGCATTTCTTCAAGTGTTGCTGGTTGAGCTTGTGCCAGCCTTTTTATCCGGAGCCTGACATTTTGGGGTTTGACCCTTGGCGTATGCAGTGCGAACATCAGGATGTCCAAGTCAACGTCTTCTTTACTTTCTTCGGCAGGCGGAGGTGGATGCCTCGTAGCAGTTTTCTGGATGGTGGTTGCAGGGTGCCAATCTGACGGTCTGATTTGTTGCCATTGTAACTGTTCATCTTCCCATAATGAGAGAAATTTGATCAATTTAGTCAAATCTGATCATTTTAGGAGAATTACATATATTAAATGGGGTAATTTGAAAAATCAAATCTGATACCTGTGAGCTGCTCACACCGTTGTCCCCGCGGAAACAACGCTGGAAAAATTGCCAGCAACTGCTTGCTGGTGCTGATGGCAGTTGTTGAGTGAACAACATAGCTGGTGGTTGGGAGCTAAGGAGCCACGGGCAAGATATTGTTACAATCAACGCCCTGTATCCCTTTAAAGGGGGAGCTAAGGAAAAACCAAATGGTAGCGCCACCAGCAAAACTTGTTGAGGAAAAACCACAAGAAAGTCCTATTGACCTGGAGTTGGTCGAGAGAAGGCAGAAACGGACATGGACGTACTGTTTCGTGCCTAGTGTCAGGCTGGCCTGTCTTCAGCACCGATCAGTCATGTCTTGTTCCCAAATGCTAGGCCGTCAGACACCATTGACGCGCGTTGTTGAGGAGAAAGATGATGCACTTTGGCATGCACAGCTTGACGGAGTTTCTGCTGGATGGTTGTTTGGGAATTGAGAATGGCTTAAGCCCTACCAATATAATATATTCAAACTACTAAGGATACAACGGACTGATGAAGAAATGTCACGAAATGTCAAGGAATGTCATGGAATGTCGTCTGGTTGAATTAGCGGGAACAACAGCCAAACTGCATGGGCAGTGTGAAGCAATCATTCCGCCTAGGAACCTACATGGTTCATCAGGGATGATGAACACGATGCATTGTCGGACTCCTATCCTGTAGCAGTCCCCCAACTCACTATCCACCGCGCCTGCTCCTTCTGCCACCATGGGGGATTTGATCAGAGACAGGAACATGACACTTGGAAATTCATTGGCGGTTTCCTTTCAATGATGATTTTGTGATTTGGCATTGCCACCATTCATGGACACACCATGATATACCCATCAAAAACTGCCATTCACATTGAGATTACGACCCAAGTGATGCGCAGTTCGCTGGGTGCTGCGCATTCTCAGGCTGAAGAGCAGGAGGTGCAGTTGCTGTGGGGGTATCAGGTGATAGTGGGTGATCAATGATTAATATATAGTTATACTGGTTATTCTCTGGAAGTCCCGAACCCAGTCGCATGAAGAATCCGGGTGCTGATTTACTGGCAACTCTCTGAATAAAGAAGATTTATGTGTTAAAGTGCTGATTTTTGACGTCCAACCTAGTTTGCCACAGGGTAACAGTTTAACAACGATGATGGATCGGGTTAATGATTAATGATGTTGGTGGAAATTACGACCATGTTGGCAACGGATCACTTGTCAATAGTTCTGCGGATGTTGTTTTGGGAGTATCATCGGCGATGATGGCAGTTCACATGTCATTGGAACAAGCATGTTAGAAATGTCGGCAAACCAGTAGCACCAATCCACGCTATGCAGGCTTGTGTGTCGTTGAATGACGATCGAACTAAAGAAGTTTGGAGTGGCACTTGTACATCGAGTGTAGTCATCTCCCAAGTTCGAAACACTTGCGGGGGGGGGATAGTTGAGTTCAAAGTCGAGTTATCATTTCCTCCCTGGGTCCAATCGGGTCTACATGAGGGTTTCTCAAAACAGGGGTACCCCCGAAGCACCTAGTTTACAATCCCTTTATAGCAATAATCCAACCATTTTGGAAGGTTCCCCATGTGGAGAACCCCGCCATATATGTCTACAGGTACCCGTGTTGGTTACATCAAATCTCCAGCACCATTTGCGCCGTTTCCAGCGCCAAGGGCGGTCTGGCATTTTTGCTGAATCGCATGGAAGACTCGGTTCAGAGTCTGCAGCACCGGCCCTGTTACGTTTCGGGTTTCAGGGGAGCAGCTTCCTAGCCGGGGGAGCATGGGGGACATGGATGATGATTGATAAGACGTCAACAATGGTTAATGATGTCATTATAATGCATTAAAAAACAAAACAATAGCAATTGATGGTAAATGATTAACCCCGGAGCATTGAACATTACTAGCCTTTCAACTTTCAACATGACCGCAGGACCAACCCAGAATGACCAGCTTTTGTCACCCTTGTAGCTAGCGCTCAAGAGGGGGTGGCTGTGTGGTTTGCAACTGCTGATGCCTGACCTGTTTCTTTCATGTTCGTGTGCATCGTGAATAGACATCACTGAACTGACATATACAGAATGGAAAGTATACTATATTGATTGATGAACACAATCGCAATACGTATGACTATCAAGCTATATGA
The DNA here is from genome assembly GCA_009767595.1 of Symbiodinium kawagutii. Classification (NCBI taxonomy): domain Eukaryota; class Dinophyceae; order Suessiales; family Symbiodiniaceae; genus Symbiodinium; species Symbiodinium kawagutii. Next base: position 51,277 of record VSDK01005227.1, on the reverse strand, counting down.
CAATTATATGTACAACAAGTGTAGTACACATGGTTGCAATGTAAACACACACACACACAATATAGTTATGCGATCATGATTATCAGTTATAGCTAGTTTATCATTATATTTGGTATTGTAGCTAGTTGTGTGATTTTTTGAGATAGTGTCAATGTAACCAGTAGTAGCCATAATTGTTGTGTAGTGAATAATGCTATTATAGCTAGTTGTGTCAATTTAACTAGCTTGATAAAAATGTACATTCACACTATAAATGGTTATGCAATAGCTAGTTGACCATTAGAAGCTAATATGGTTATAACAAATCATAGCTTCTATGTTACCCATTAGCTGTTATGTTATACATTAGAAGTAAATGTTATAACTATTAGAAGCTCATATGGTAATAATATTATGACTTAATATTATAAGCTTATGATTTGTAGCTTGTGACATTAGACGCTATTATGTGTCATAACATAATATGGTTATAACTATTATTGGTTGTAGCTATTATTGTTGTAGCTATTATTTGTTCTTGTAGCCATATGGTCATATTAGTTGTAGCCATTATTTGTTATAACATTCGAAGCTATTAGTTGTAGCTCTGGTTATATTAGTTAATGTTATGCAATAGCTAATTGACTACTTAGTTAGTTGTTATAACCTATAAATACTAAGCTATTGTTGATATACCATTAACCTTTTAATTCCTTATTTCGTTGTAGCCATTTGTTATGACACCTTCGACCCCGCAGCCAGGCTCCGCCGCAGGGAGCCCGGCAGCAACAGCGGCAGTTTGAGCGGCGGCTCCATGACCTTGGCGCCCAAGACTCGATGCTCCGATGTGGGTCCGGAACGGCGCTGGGAGAACCCGCGGGGCCCGGGGCGTGGTGCTTAACGGTGATGGTTAAGCTGGGGTGTGGTGAAGCAGTGGTGGATTTATGGTTGGTTTATGGTTGATGGATGGTTGATTTGTGGTTGACTAATTACTGGTTGACTAATTACTGGTTGACAATGGTCAAGTCGTGACGATTTATTGATTAGTTCATGGTTGATTTGTGCGTAATTGATGTTTGATTGATGACTGCTGATGGTTATATGCTGGTCAAAAGTTGTTGATCAATATTGGCTAAGGTTGGTAAACCATACTTAATGATTCACTGACAAATGTTGATAGCGAATAGTTGTGATTGATATTGGTCCGTTATAGTCAACCGGATTTCCGATGCTCATTAATGTCCAGTCATGATGCTTGATGATGATGCTTCATGATGATGATGATGATGATGATGATGATGATGATGATGATGATGATGATCAATCCGATGCTTCGTGAAGCCGTGCTTCACCCTTCAGAAGATTGAAGACTGAATGATGCTGTTGAATAGGGCTGGGGATACAAGTAACCAACGATGACGGTAAGTGATGCTTAGCAATGAACCTTGACATAGTGGATGCTTGGTTGCTTCACTCCCGTCAACCGGAAGTGGCTAGGTAGAAATGATTGGGGTCAACAGAGGGCTCGGGCACCACTCACCACTCACCACTCACCAGTGGCTGTTTGAGCATGGGTCGCGGTCAGTCACAAATCAAGCGTGACCATCATAAATGCCTAGACGGTCAATTTATGGCCAATGATGTTTGCTGCTGGTTTGCGGTGAAGAATGGTGTATCATGGTTGAAATGGTTACTTAGTGTTTAGTAGCTGGTCCTTCACCAGCAATAAGCAGCAACACTAAACAATCCATTTCATGCCATTCACTACCTTTTTCTGAACCTATCAGACTCCCCTCCTGACCAACCCCAGAATGTAGAGATTCTCCACTTTTTGGCGACCTGGGTTGCGGGCATTTCGGGGGAAGGGTTTCATTGATGCGAATGAACCAGTGTCAATGATCAAGAGCTAGCATTAAACATCGAATATATATTAAGTAACCATAATTGACCATGACTAAGCATCAATTCACCATAAATCAATCATCAACTAACCATTATTGAGTATTATGAACCATTCTCAACCCTGATCAACCATGGGTAACGTTGATTACAATAGTTTTTGGGCTACCGTACTACTGATCAACCCTGACGGTTTCGTAAGCATTATTCACGATACCATACCATACCCAATAGAAGGGAGAATCGAATCATAGTTAGAACCAGACAGAATAATCATAGTACAAGCATTGGTTTTTGGTACCGTACTGGGCATTGCCACTAAACCCATGAACCCCCGACCAATCACGCAGTGGTAGCTGGGAAATCTATCACTGCGGCGTTGGATCACGGATCAGCTTGCCATGGTAGGCCCCGGTTCGGAAAGGTCGTTGGCAGGCGGGTGCTCAGGGTTGGTTGGTGGTGGCCCCCAGGGGGTTGGTTGATGGGTTCCAATGATCAGCCACGGGCTGGTTGGGAGCACCGCTGATGTCACGTCTCAGCTGCCCCTTTCTCATCGCGGCACCTGGATACCTGAAAGTCATCAGAGCCAAGTTGGGTGTGACACGGTGTGACCGGCATGGATGCCTCCGCACGATTCGTTTTTGCCATGGAATCATTGATCTTGTTCTGCTGTAGCAACGGAACAGAGTTTGCTGCAGCTGTTTGCTGTCTGAACAGCACAAGTCATGAGTGATGCTGACGAAAAACTTTGAGGCTGATCAGAACACTGATGGCGAGGGCTTAACCCTCGACCCTCGGCACCTGATGGGTTCCTAGCTGTATCACGCTGTATGCGAATTGTGGGTGGACCATTGAAATAGCTGTCGTTATACCAGCAACTACGACTGTAGCTGTTACCCATCAGTCTTATAGCATCTTGCAGCCATCATTGCAACCATCATTTCTACCATCATCAGCATAATTATAGTTTTATAACCATTATTATGGCGCTCATTAATCATACATTATGACCATGAAGAACAACCATTATCATGGCCCCATTTAGAGCCATCATTAAGGCATCAAAAATCGCAATTTACAGTCGTAAGACCACCACAAAAGCACTACGAAACCCCCATAAAACCACCATTTCCACTAGGTTTCCTTCGACTTTTCCCAGTTGACAGATCTCTGTCCTGCACCTTGCCCAACTGGGCAAACGCACACTCGCCATGTTACCCAGCAATGTGGCGCCGTGTTGGCAAGATCCGCGGTCACCCGTTGATCAGGGGACCCTTTGACCATCCGAAAAGGATCATTTTCAGTAGGCAAAATGCCATTTTTGGCCGAGCACCATTTGTGGACGCACCGAAATCTCGCTGTTTCGGCAGCACAGCAGAAAGCGATGAGGTGCAGGACCCGACAGGGCAAATGGTTCCACAGGGTCATTTTTGATCCAGTCTCTCAGGAGGGCAGGGTTTACCACTTGTCTTCTCGCATTGTCCATGGCGTTCCCTCCTGCAGATCAGCTCTTAAGACTCATCATTTTCGCGGGCGGTCGCAATCGCGCTGGACAATCGATACTCTTTTTGAAAGAAGTATAAAGAAGTCACAGACAGTTTCGAATAGTTGTTAAAAGGTTACTAGTGGTTAAATGTGAGCGCTCATTTAGTGGTGATACATGGTTCTTGTAATTCGCTGTCATCAATAGCTGTTACTGGTTGTAGCCCTGGCTCTTCATGTCCACTATCCCCAATCAACCATCACCAGCCATTTCCAAAGCATCAAATAAAACCAAATTATGTGAATCATTGACAAGTGTTTCCCACCAGAATCAAAAACATTCACAAGAAATAAGGAGTAACCCCCAGTTTTTCACCACAGCTTGGTGTCACCAGTGGCACCCACCTGGGCTTCGCCATGGGGGTCTCCAGGACCTCTTCCAGGCCCTGCGCCACCTGAGCGCCTCGCTGGGGCCGCACGACGCCCAGCGCCTGGCGCAGCTGGCGCAACGGGCACGGCAGCTGCCGCCGACGCCGAGGCAGCAGGCGCTGCTGACGCATCGGCTGCAGCAGCTGGGCTGGTTCTCCCGGGAAGTCTGTGAGGCGCTGGGGGAAGGAACCTGGGCCTTGGGCCTGGCTGGGCCTTGGGCCTTGGGCCTTGGAAGTGGTGGTTCGACCTGGTCAGGTGGTCCATTTGGTGCGAGTTGGTGGAAGCACTGCAGATCGAACATCATCCGGTGCCCTCTTCTGAAAGAAAAGTGACGATGTCGGAGTCACAATACTTGAGAGGATACTCCGAATACTTAGAACCCAACATAGAAGTCTTGGAATGATGACAGCAACAATGACGATACTCATGACGCGAAGAGTATATATTCAAAATGACAAGCACAATGATATTACTATTCTACCTCCCTAATCATGCAGGATTTCAAGTCATCTTGGTCAAGACGTGTCAAGACCCATTAGAGAAGAGCAAGCGTGGACGACAAGACTGGTTATTGAAGCCCCCAAAATCACCCTGTTGAGGTTTGAGTTGCGTCGCAAGAAGCAGCTGAATCATCAGTGCGAATCTCCTTTTCACCAAACCATCACAACATGATTTCATTCATGCTTTCGCCATATTGACTATCTTGGGTGAAAACAAACGATAGTAATCCACCAATAATCGACCATCATTGATGAAACCATCAATCTAACCAGGTATTACTCAACCGAATAAGTTTAATTTAACCATCATTGATTGCTTGACCGAAAGTGCTTCGAGAAAGGTCCATCCACCGATCACTCACTGTGAACAGTTTCGGCAGGCTCTTGGGAACGATGCAGAGAGCTATGCAACTCGCTGGCAATGGGAAACCAGGGGGGGCTGGCGAGGGCTACTGAGGAACCAAGGCAGCAATACCTCTATAGCTACGAACCATGAACATAAGGTCATCAAATCGGTGAACGTGGGGAAATCATGGTGAATAGAATTGAGTCATATTTGATTCACCGCTGATTTGATTGATTGACTAGTCACCGATTACAAGTTGTTGGTTGGTGATTATTCATGCAGATAATGCGTAAATAGACCAACAGATTAACCCGGAGTTCGCCATTAGCCATGCAAATATTGGGCTAATAATGTTACTGCACCATCCATGACCTCTGACCCCTTATGATCCTCAATGAATGCCATGTCGGCATAGCAGGCTCCCGGGTCACGAGCAAATTCTGCCACCAGGTCGACCAGTTGCTTGTGGCCGAGTGGATGATGATTCTTCGCTACTTCACCGCCTGTGGCTTCGTTCACCATGGCTTCTGTGAAGCCGCAGCCACCTGGCTCTCCAGTGAGGCTTCAGGGAAGTTGCAGCTGCAGCAGCTGCAGGAGTTGTTGGTCAGCTTGGCTCATGGTGGCCATCTCACTGCCGTTGGGGAGGACATCTGTGAGACCTTGAAGCACTTGCCCACGGAAGCACAAGAGCAGGTGCCCATCTTTCAAACGAAAAAACGGGCTTGGACTGCTGAGAGGGACATGGAGGTGTTTCTTTTTTCTCTGGATTCCTAAGCTGCTGTCAGCATGAAAGACCGGCAATTCTCATGCCGGAATTTCAGACAACTTCTCATGCCTCACGAGGACTGCCAACTCGATTGGCGTGCGAAAAACGGATGAACAAAGTAAGCATGAGCCAACACATCATCACAAAATATCTCCTCCACTAGGCCTGAAACAACCCATCGGAATCCACATCATCCATCATCATCCATCCTCATCCATCATCATCCATCATCATCCATCATCATCCGTGGCTTTCTGTGGATTTCTGTAGCTTTCTGTGTCTTTCTGTTTCCAGGTCTTGGTGCGTGTGGCAACGACCTTGGCGGCTGCAGATGTGGGCAGCAGCTCCTTCTATCGCCAGGTGCTGTCCACCGTGACGGCTCCCAGGACGGAGGCCCCCAGCGGAGCCCTGGCGGCGTCCTTGGAAACCAACGAGGACGGGACCAGGGTGACCCACCAGGGCACCAGGGGAGCTCCAGGGGGACCCGTGGGGGCAACGGACCAGGGGATGCTTCCCCCCAAGAGATGACCTTGGCATAGCTTGGGGATGGGGCAACTAAGCATTTTTCGAAGCAACCACCATGGGTCTATCGTTCGTCAGGACTATTGGCGTTTATCTTTGTTGATCTTCTTGGCCAAAGCTGACGTGGTGCGCTGGTCTCTGCTGCTGAACATCCTCCGACGCCTGAATCCTGTGGTGGCGGAAGATGTGCCAAAGGTCTTGATTCCACGCCTTTTATGGTGCCTGGGTGGCACTAGTGATACCTAATCAGCCATGGGGTCAATGATTTTGGAAGCGCAGTAGACAATTGACGACTGGGACAATGGCTGTCAGGAGACGATCAAGACAACAGATACTGCAAGGCTACGACCCTGCTTTAGGCTTTGCATGTTGTGCTGGTTCTGCTACAAGCGGGGATTTACAAAACGTAAGGGAACTGAATTTCGGGGATTCAAAAAACACAAGCGGGGATTTACAAAACGTAAGGGAACTGAATTTCGGGGATTCAAAAAACACAAGCGGGGATTTACAAAACGTAAGGGAACTGAATTTCGGGGATTCAAAAAACACAAGCGGGGATTTACAAAACGCGAGGGAACTGAATTTCGGGGATTCAAAAAACACAAGCGGGGATTTACAAAACGTAAGGGAACTGAATTTCGGGGATTCAAAAAACACAAGCTCAAAAAACACAAGCGGGGATTTACAAAACGTAAGGGAACTGAATTTCGGGGATTCAAAAAACACAAGCGGGGATTTACAAAACGTAAGGGAACTGAATTTCGGGGATTCAAAAAACACAAGCGGGGATTTACAAAACGTAAGGGAACTGAATTTCGGGGATTCAAAAAACACAAGCGGGGATTTACAAAACTCAAGGGAACTGAATTTCGGGGATTCAAAAAACACAAGCGGGGATTTACAAAACGTAAGGGAACTGAATTTCGGGGATTCAAAAAACACAAGCGGGGATTTACAAAACGAAGGGAACTGAATTTCGGGGATTCCAAAAAACACAAGCGGGGATTTACAAAACGCGAGGGCACTGAATTTCGGGGATTCAAAAAACACAAGCGGGGATTTACAAAACGTAAGGGAACTGAATTTCGGCGATTCAAAAAACACAAGCGGGGACTTAAAAAACGTAAGGGAGCTGAATTTCAGGGATTCAAAAAACAGAAGCGAGGATTTAGAAAACGTAAGGGAACTGAATTTCGGCGATTCAAAAAACACAAGCGGGGACTTAAAAAACGTAAGGGAGCTGAATTTCAGGGATTCAAAAAACAGAAGCGAGGATTTAGAAAACGTAAGGGAACTGAATTTCGGCGATTCAAAAAACACAAGCGGGGACTTAAAAAACGTAAGGGAGCTGAATTTCAGGGATTCAAAAAACAGAAGCGAGGATTTAGAAAACGTAAGGGAACTGAATTTCGGCGATTCAAAAAACACAAGCGGGGACTTAAAAAACGTAAGGGAGCTGAATTTCAGGGATTCAAAAAACAGAAGCGAGGATTTAGAAAACGTAAGGGAACTGAATTTCGGCGATTCAAAAAACACAAGCGGGGACTTAAAAAACGTAAGGGAGCTGAATTTCAGGGATTCAAAAAACAGAAGCGAGGATTTAGAAAACGTAAGGGAACTGAATTTCGGGGATTCAAAAAACACAAACGGGGATTTAAAAAAACGTAAGGGAGCTGAATTTCAGGGATTCAAAAAACAGAAGCGGGGATTTACAAAACGTAAGGGAACTGAATTTCGGGGATTCAAAAAACACAAGCGGGGATTTACAAAACGTAAGGGAACTGAATTTCGGGGATTCAAAAAACACGAGCGGGGATTTACAAAACGTAAGGGAACTGGATTTCGGGGATTCAAAAAACACAAGCGGGGATTTACAAAACGTAAGGGAACTGAATTTCGGGGATTCAAAAAACACAAGCGGGGATTTACAAAACGTAAGGGAACTGAATTTCGGGGATTCAAAAAACACAAGCGGGGATTTACAAAACGTAAGGGAACTGAATTTCGGGGATTCAAAAAACACAAGCGGGGATTTACAAAACGTAAGGGAACTGAATTTCACTTATCCTCAGGGTGTGCGATCAGATCTGGGTGTCATACCAGTGGTACAGCGCAGCCCATGGCAGCCCCAATTCCTGTAGCTCAACCAGCTGGACAGCAGCTGGATCCCCTTAGTCAGGTCCTCGTTCTCTTCCATTACCCGATTTTCATCCATTTTCAGCATGCAATTTTCATCTCAGCTGAGGCATCTTCAAGTGAACTGCCTGGAGAACGATTCGCTTCTGTTGGAAGCGCGGCCCTTGGCGAACCAGCTGAAGAAGGCCGTGGCGGCCACGGCGGGCCCCCCAGGGTGGCGAAGCCATGGCCACCATGGCCAGCTGCATGGGATACCTGGCAATCATCGATGCCAGGAGCTCCCAGGCGCGGGAGATGCCGTGGATGGTGGTTGGTAGCTTGGTAGGCCGGTGGTTAAGCACAACTAACCATTGATAAGCTATGACAAGTAACCATGAACTGACCATGTTGCAAGTAACCATGTCATTGAGCTATGTTTAAGCATTGATGACTGTTAGGTTGATCTGTTAGGTTGATCGTTTCGTGATCGTTTCATGATCGTTTCATGCGCACTGCTGTGTCCTTTGACCTTGGGTCATGGTTGCCATGATTCCTCAGCCGCAGACATAGCGAGGCGCTTTGGGAGCAGCTCCACGCCCAACAGCAGGCCGCGGTGAAACGGGGTTTCCACGGGTGGAGTTTGATGTTCAGCAAACCAGGAACCAGGGCAGGGACAAGATTCCTGGTTTGCTGAACATCAAAACTGTTGGTTATTACTGTTTTAGGTCTATGATAAGATATTGGTGGTTTCTTAAAATAGAAGTAACCCCAAAACTGTTGGCTTATCATACTAGAAATTATTACTGTTGGATGATTTGGGGGATCACTATTTTAGGAATACCCGTATGATAAGAATGATGGATCAATGGGCTTGTCAATATCCGAGCGTACCCAGAGGGTGGGTAGTTTCCAGTCAATAAAACCAGCATTCATGGATACAGCCATCCATCCTAGTTTTGATTGGTACGACGAACTCAGATCCACCGAGAATCCCTATGATTCATGGCGAATCAATGGTTAACCATCATGGAATGAGACAACAACCAACAACGATAGTGAAAAATAGTACCAACCAACAACAACCAACAATCGACAACAGTCAACAACATTCAAAACCAATCAACAACAATCAACACCCAACAACAATCAACAACTGATAATGTATCAACACCCGCCATTCTCTCTGTCCTGAATCGATGTGCAAAAGCCAGGCCGGTGAAGAAGTTTCCGTGAGGCCAGGACTGGGCAGTGTTGAGCTTGACAGGTGGAAAACAGCATGTACCCAGAAATGGTTGGCTATCCACCCATGCAACACGATCATTGTAAAGCTACTGCGTTTGTTTCATTCTGTACACTTATTTTCAGCGCTTGGACTGAACGTTTGTTTTGGAGAAGCAATGAACAGGGATAGGTGGGACTCTTGGTCCTGTGCGTATTCACGTTTTTTTTTTAAATTCAAGTTCGACGTAATTGTACAACCGAGAAATTTTGAAGCAAAAGGGAATCGCAAGGTCCTGGAATTGTTGGGAGCCCTCCGCTCTTC
>VSDK01005227.1:15190-41679 GCA_009767595.1 Symbiodinium kawagutii | reverse complement strand
AGAAGCAGCATCCTGTCGCAGCTGCCAGGATGATGCTGCAAGTAGGGCGCGGATCCCAAGTTGGTCAGGTGCCCTTGGTCCACAGCTGTAGATGGCGTGCCCTAGTCGCGCGCAGGTGTGCTAAGCTGTTAACCGACCATCAACCCATCAACCCTTAGCAGGATTTGCTGATGGGAAAAACTGATTGCCTTCATTTTTCATCACTGTCCTGCCAAGCCCTTGAATTCACCCAGCATTTTCCTGAGGTTTGGCAGGAAAGCAAGCACTCTAAGGGTGGTTGATGGTTGGGTTGCCTCAACCTTCAGGCTGCTAAGCAGAGGCGGCCGTCTTCATGACCTGCCGGTGCCGGTTGTGCGGCCAACCTCAGGTGGTCCATGTGTGTGGCCCGAGCTCAAGATGGCAGGTCTGCAGGCCACCGTTGGCCTTGCTGGTTGGTTGGCTGGGAAAAACGGATGGTGAATGGTTGGTTGGCGGTTGGCTGATGGTGAATGGTTTGGGAATGGTTGGTTAATGGTTGGTTTAAGTATGGTTTATCACTGGTTGATTGGGACATGGACCTGGGAAGCCCTTTGAATTGGTGGTTCAAACAGCCGGGTTTCCAAGGTGGATTTCCAAGGAACCAACCCAGTGAAAGATGGGTCTGAAAGTTCGGAGGTGAAGCATGTAGATATTTCCTATGGCTCCCCACTTGTTTGTTTCTCAAAATAGGGGACCTCCCAGGTCTCATCCATTTAGAATTATTTTTGGCACTAAACCAACCATTTCGGACCTACTCTCATTTTGGTTGTTTAACCCTTGTGGTATTGTTGATTGTTATTACCTGTTTAGATTCCTGTTCCCAAACTGGCTTGAGAACCCCCGACTTGAATCTACTCACAACATCTGTGAACATGGGGTTCTGCTCTTGGCCTTGGATTCATTGGCACAGGTGCAACTCTGTGGATGGTTGGGAGGGACATCGTGACCCACACATGTCTTACACTGATCAGCACCATCATGCAACAACTTACTTGAAGCTATTCAACACAATCATTCACCATGAATGATTAAGCAATGATGATTGTCGGTTCATAAATTAAGGTTTACTCAAATGTCGTCCTCGTTCAATCTGCTTGTTTTGCAGAGCTTGCTCAAGCTGCTGCGCACTCACGCTTCACGTTCTATTCCCCGATTATTTGCATCAAATTCTTGTTGGCATGGTGGCGCCCAGCCTTCTATTGACAAGCCTGTGGGCATGCTTTTCAACTGGGCTCAGCCTACAGAGTGGCAGAGTGGCACAGGGAGTGGCACAGGAAGGACCACTGCTTGATTTTCTTCGACGTCCCAAAATTGAGATCCCGCCTGATGTGCCGACGGGAGTCTCAGGGAATGCCATCTTGGGTCAGTGCAACTGGGGTGGCATGAATTCTTACTTTGTCCATGCACTCAAAGAGGAGGATCAGCTAAATACCTTGGCTGCCATGCAGCGGTGGGGTCTGAAAGTCTTACGCATTTTCATTAGCCCCGTGCCGGCCAACTTCAAAGGAAGCTCAAGTCAGTTCGTCAGCGCTTTGGAGCCAGATCACATGGGGGCCTATGAACCCCAAGTCTTGGATCTCATCAATTCGTTCATGGTCAAAGCTCAGCAGTATGGGGTCAAGCTGGCTATCGCCATGCACGACCGCTACTCGCTTGGCTGTTGGGCTTGCGATGGTTACCAAAAAGCACTTGGTATGAGCTGTGCACCAGACGACTACAAAACCTGCGGCCCTGGCGTGTACCTTGCCTGCATAGGCCACTGAGAAGGGTTGTGCCTTGATTTTGGAACGGTTGTATTGTAATGGGCGTGGCAAGCAGAGGTTTGTAATAGTTAGTACATGTCGTCACTCCCACAAACTTTGCTGACAGTCTCGAGCTGCCATTGAGTGTTGATCAATCTCCCGATTGGCAATGGTGAAAGCCATGACAATCAACACGCAAGGGGGCTCGATTCCCCCCAGGGCCCCGGGTTTTTGGTCTTCGCATTGGCAAAAAATATGTAAAAACACGTGTTTTTGCGCCTATCTAGGGGAAAAAACCTGCAAAATTTGTATGTTGACGTTTTTTTTTTTCAAACAATTGATTTAGACATCGGCAATCTTGAAGAAGTACGGGTGGTATTTTGATGTTTTTGGCGGTGTCTTTGGCAGTGCTTCGGTGATGTTTTGATGGTGTTTTGGTGATGTCTTGGTGGTGTTGGCGGTGCTGCTGCTGCTGGTGCTGGTGACAGTGATGATGGCGATGTTTTGGTGTTGCAGTGGCGTTTCACTGGCGGTGTTTTGCTAGTGGTCGGAATTTTTGGTGTCGATAGTGTTTTGTTTTTTTCGGGTGGTGTGTTCTGGTGTTTTTGTTGTGGTGTGTCCGTGGTGGACTGGCAGTGCGTATACCACAAAATGCAAATCTCAGACTTTCAAGCGGGAAGAACACAATCCAGAAACATACACACAGGAACAAGAAACGTACCTCAAACCATACCAAGACATGCCAGCAGCGTAAAGACAGGAACACGAAGCACACAACAAACATACCAGAAACATACCAGAAGCATACCAGAAGCGTACCAGAAGCGTACCAGAAGCGTACCAGAAGCATACAGACAGTAACGCGAAGCATACCAGGAAGATACAGCCGGAACAAAAAACATGCCACACACACACACATCCAAAACATGTTTGCAGGAACAAGAAGCGTGCCAGCGGCATACAGACAGGACAATAATTCACATGACAAGCATGCAAAACAAAACAAGAAACATATTAGAAGCATGCAGACAGCAACAAGAAGCACACAAAAAGCACACAGGAGGAGAAGAAACAAATCAGAAACATATCAGAAACATACCAGAAGCATGCAGATTGGAAGAAGAAATGCTACCATCCTCTCAGCTTCGCTTGTGTTCACCACCCCTAGCGGCGCAACTCCACAGAGCACAAACATCCAGTTATTTGTCGAAAACATCTTAGAAGTACGGACAGTAGCCGTGCAAAACAAACCAGGGCGTCTGAACAACATACAGACCGTGACAAGAAGCATGCCAAACCAAAGACAGCAACCACATCTCTCGACCATGATGACAATTACATACTTGCCAACATCGAAGATTTGTTCAACCTATCCATGTACATCCTTTTACTGCATTCCTTTACAGCCCCGCAGCGCCGGATCTCAAGTCCATGATCAGCAATGATGGGTTGGAGAAAGGACCCGCTGAACGGCGTAAAAAGACCTTCCACTGTTCTGCCGAGTGTTTCCGTGAGGAATGATGCGTCGAAGTTCTATACAGATGATGCCGCAATCTCGTACTTTGACCAGCGCCTGGAATACATCTTGAACTATCGGAATCTCGGAGCATTGAAATTGGCCACCGATGTGTTTTGAGTTTGGGAGGGGCGCACCACGTGACCTGCATGTATTGTGGCCAAATCAGAGCCTGCGCAGGAATCCTCTGATGGGCAACAAGACTTGGGGAGAGCTGAAAGAAGTGGTGGCAATGTTCGAGGCGACGCTTCTCTCAGCCCCTTCCTCTGCTTGTGTCTCCCAATTTCTGAGGTGCCCAAGTACTTACCAACGAGGCAAATCAGTTGTTGTGGGTTGTTTGCCGATACGCAAATGTCTAGGTTCTATTACCATCAACTGAATTGGTGCTTTCAAACTCAAGCACCACAAGAGTAGTGGTTTCAATCTTCCAATGTCAAGTTGGGACTTGGGCACCACAGGTCCGGTGGTCAACATCGGGAGCTTCCGGCTGCTGCCAGAGCTGTCCCAGTGCTGAAACGGCTTAGCCCGACGCATGGGACCCAGCAATGTCAATGCTGATTGTTTACTTGATTTTACTGGCACATCCATCGGTGAGGGCTTCTTTCAACCACCAGCTGGCGATGGCCACACGTTCATCCTCATAACAACCATCAATGGCCAGTATGGCTATCATGGAATTTCACCATGGCTACAAATGATAAGCATTACACTGGTTCTTGCAACATCCATTTTTGTCACTGTCGTAGGTCACCTATTCCAACCATAAGCTTTGCAGCCATACTGTAATTCAAATGTTGACCTCTCTATTTTCGGGTTTGTGGTGGGATTAGCGTACAGGATTCGGGGCAAATAACGAGACCAGTGCTCTTGATTGCCACATGGCCACAGGGGTCATACGAGGCTGTCAATTTATAGTGGGGAAGGTGCGGATGCCACCAGCCCCAAACATTTCACTCACAAATCGCCAATTATGGGCAGTGAGTACATCACTCCAGAGAAACCCTTGTAAAATTGAGGAGGTGGGTTCAGTCAGGAAAAGTTCTGTCAGAAGACTGTTGAAGTCGACTTGGATGAATGCACTGAAGTTGAAGCCTCTTCTGGTTGATTGCAGAGCCACTTGCTTCAAGTGCTCATGGCCCATGGCAGAATAACAGACACATATTGATTCTAGTAAGATGCGAGAGCTGTTGACATAGGAGGTTAACCATGTAAAAACTCATGGTCAATCTAGCCCATCATAACCCCTGGCTCCCCAACAATTCATGGCCACCCCCGGCTCCCCACCGCCTCAACACACGCAACACCGGTGGCAGGTTCAAAACGAGGCACAGGGCCTTGACCCAGAGCCTTGGGCCACGAATTGGCACTGCGGCCGCGCCAAAGTCATGAAGAAATTCATCAAAGATCCAGCCCCTCGGGACCGGTGCTGGAGGATCAAGGATGTGGTGAATTAAGATGCGGTATGAGAATGATAGGTAGTAAATGTCAGAATACCACGACAATGATGATGATATATAGTGATAGGTAGTTGATAACGGCATATTGATATGGTAATATATGGTAATCATGATAGTGACTAACGATGGGGTATAGAATGATGGGGGTGCAAGTACGAACAAGAGCACTAGCAGTAGAAGGCCTAGTGGTCCCTTGAAAATAGCGGTGTTGCTGGCTGTTGTTGCTGTTGTGGTCGTTGTTGTTTATGCCTGCAGGTGTAAAACCGAACGTGTGACTGCATCGATTTTTACATGTACCATTTTTTGCCATTGCTCATCACGTTGATGCTACGTGAAGGATGGGTTGGGGTGGGGTGGGTGGGGCATGTTAACGTTCGCTTTCACGTTGATGCTACGTGAAGGATGGGTTGGGGCATGTTAACGTTCGCTTGTGTTACCTTATCATCTGGATTGTTGCTATATGTACACATGTGTGTATTGAAATGTTTGTATATATGTACCCAACTTGTGCAAGAAAACTGCGCAAATGTATTTGAAGAACGCCAAGTGAAGTCTGCTGCGCACCAAGAGACAACCGGCAACCGAAATTGCTATGGCGCTTTGGTGTCGTACAAAACGACAAAAAAAAAACTGAAGACGGGACCCCCAAAATCAGCCTTCAGAGAGCCAAAAACTTTGGAAAGGTTGTCAACTTTGCAGAATGATTTTGCACAACTACACGTGCGATGCCACACCCGGCGGGTTGTTTAGGACTCTCTTCGTGATTGGCGGAGCTTAGTTTCTGTCCATCCAGGTTGGATCGCCTCAAGTCAGACCCAACCTAAGGCAATTCTCATTGGCACTGGTGGCGGGCGGACCTTTGAAGAGAGCACGTTGCTAGAGCACTTTCAGTGCGAAGAAATCGACGTGATAACTCTCCATGACTATGAAGCATCGAGCTGGGAGGCAGTATGGAATGGGCTCCAGAATGCCAAAAAGCTTAGTTTGCAATATGACAAGAGTCTTGTCTGTCACTTAGGCTGGGTTGGTTGGTGGGTGGGTGGGTTGGTTGGTGGGTGGGTGGGTTGGTTGGTGGGTGGGTGGGTTGGTTGAGCGATGGATTGGTTGAGTTTCTGACTCGTTGGTGTGGTATGGTGGGGTATTTTGCGGGTGCGGCGCAGTGCGATGCATTTTTCTCCACCAGAAATGATCATTGTCAGTAAGGAAAGTCGTCCACGAGGAGTTTGGCAGCAAGGTTCGTTACTACCGACCGGACTACATGTTCTCCGTCATCACGGCCGCAAACTTACTAGGCATTCCTTTTATGCCTTGGGAATATCTCACTCCGCCCAACATTAATGGCAAAGACTATGAGTTCAACGACCATCAGGCAGCTTACCCTGTGCTGGTTTACGGGGTGCTCGTAGCAAATCGCACTACTGCAGCCTACGACTGGCCGAATCTTGATCTATGCCAGGCCCCAGTGGCTGGATAATGTCACAGACAGTCCCAGTGGCAGCCAGGCTCCTAGGGTCCTTGTAGCTAGGACTCATTGACTGGTGGTCTCCGAGAAGGCTTTTGAACAAAGTTTTCAATCGCTGCAAGACTAAAAAAGACGCTGCCTAGCAGTCTTGTCTTGGATGGCCTTGGCGTTTCGACATGGAAATTGTGGTTGAGGCCAACTGCTTGCAATCCGAAATCAGGGAAGGAATCAAACCTGCAAAAACCACTGAACTCTGGTGCATGGGCAAGTCAGTTGCAATTGGTCTCCACCCAATCCCTGGATCTAGAATTACTTTGGGGGCCCCCCAACCCAGTGAAAGATGCATCTGAAAGTTCAGAGGTCAAGCATGTAGATATTTTTTATAGTTCCCCATGAAGAATCATTTTTAGTCAGAAACCAAGCATTTTTGGGGGTTCCCTATGGCTTGAGAAACCAGCATATAGTGGTTGTTTAGCCTTTTTTGTTGGTTGTGATCCCCTATTATTATCCATCATAAACCACCTATTTTGAGAACCCCCCACTTGAACCCATTCACAAGTGAAAATTGAATTTCTGGGTCCCTGTGCCTGGTTGGGAGGGACATCATGACCTACACATGTCTTACAGCAATCAACACCATCTTCAAATTCACCATGAATGATTAAGTAACTATAATTGTCGGTTCATAAATTATGGTTTGCTCAAATGTCGTCCTGGTTCAATCTGCTTATTTTGCGCAGAGCTTGCTCAAGCTGTTGCACACTCACGCTTCACGTTCTATTCTACGATTAATTGCATCAGATTCTTGTTGGCATGGTGGCGCCGAGCCTTCTATTAACAAGCCTGTGCGCATGCTTTTCAACTGGGCTCAGCCTACAGAGTGGCAGAGTGGCACACGGAGCGGCACATGGAGTGGCGCAGGAAGGGCCACTGCTTGATTGGCTTCGACGTCACACAATTCATATCCCGCCCGATGTGCCGACGGGAGTCTCGGGGAATGCCATCTTGGGTCAGTGCAACTGGGGTGGCATGAATTCTTACTTTGTCCATGCACTCAAAGAGGAGGATCAGCTAAATACCTTGGCTGCCATGCAGCGGTGGGGTCTGAAAGTCTTACGCATTTTCATTAGCCCCGTGCCGGCCAACTTCAAAGGAAGCTCAAGTCAGTTCGTCAGCGCTTTGGAGCCAGATCGCATGGGGGCCTACGAACCCCAAGTCTTGGATCTCATCAATTCGTTCATGGTCAAAGCTCAGCAGTATGGGGTCAAGCTGGTTATTGCCATGCACGACCGCTATTCGCTTGGCTGTTGGGCTTGCGATGGTTACCAAAAGGAACTTAATCTCACCTGCGCACCAGCCAAACACAAAAAATGCGGCCCTGGCGTGTACCTTGCCTGCATATGTAGGCCACTGAGAAGGGTTGTGCCTTGATTTTGGAACGGTTGTATTGTAATGGGCGTGGCAAGCAGAGGTTTGTAATAGTTAGTACATGTCGTCACTCCCACAAACTTTGCTGACAGTCTCGAGCTGCCATTGAGTGTTGATCAATCTCCCGATTGGCAATGGTGAAAGCCATGACAATCAACACACCAGGGTTTGGCCACTGCCTTCCCCAGCTGGGCAGCAAGCGCTGGCTTGCAGATGCGGCTGGGGATGAAGCTTTGAGAAGCTTTGGTGCTGGCTTGAAGTGCAGTATATTAGAATGAATGGCAGCCCCAAGCTGCAATTTTATGATCAGCAACGATGGGTTGGAGATGGAAGTAAGTCACCCGTTTGAACGGCTCACTGACCTTCCACTGTTCTGCGGGGTGTTTCTGTGAGGAATGACGCGTCGAAGTTCTATAAACTTGATGCCGCAATCTCGTACTTTGACCAGCGCCTGGAATACATCTTGAACTATCGGAATCTCGGAGCATTGGAATTCGCCACCGATGTGTTTTGAGTTTTGGAGGGGCGCCCCACGTGACCTGCATGTATTGTGGCCAAATCAGAGCCTGCCCAGGAATCCTCTGATGGGCAACAAGACTTGGGGAGAGCTGAAAGAAGTGGTGGCAATGTTCGAGGCGGCGCTTCTCTCAGCCCTTCCTCTGCTTGTGTCTCCCAATTTTCTGAGGTGCCCCAGTACTTACCAGCGAGGCAAATCAGTTGTTCCCTGCCGGACCTCAACTACGATCAACCACGCCCAGTGTTCCCTGCCGGACCTCAACCACGATCATCCACGCCCAGTGTTGCCTGCCGGACCTCAACTCCCCTGCCAGAAACTCTGCCAGATAGAATGCCAAAAGCTACGTATGCCAAATAGAATGCCAAAAGCTATGCCAGATAGAATGCCAGAAGCTATGCCAGATAGAATGTCAAAAGCTATGCCAGATAGACCTGTGTCAGATTTGCATGTAATGGTGGGGATCACACGAAGTAAAGTAATTTTCATCTTCCAATGTCAAGGTGGGACACCACAGGTGGTCGACATTGGCAAGTTTTGGCTACTGCCAGAGCTGTCCCATGGGTAAGCGCTGAAAGGGCTCAGCCCGACGCCTTAAGACCAAGCTATGTCAATGCTGATGGTCTACTGGTACATCGATCGGTGAGGGCTTCTTTCAACGACCAGCTGACAATAGCCACACGTTCATCGCTATAAGAACCATCAATGGCCAGTATGGCTATCATGGAATTTCACCATCGCTACAAGTGACAAGCATTACACTGGTCCTTGCAACATCCCTTGATGTTACTATTGTATAGATTACCGATTCCAACCATAATTTTCGCAGCCATGCCGTAGTTCATCTGTTGGCTTCTCTATTTTGGGGTTTGTGGTGGGATTAGCATACAAGATTGTCATGTAATATGACCAGTGCTCTTGATTGCCATATGGGTCATGAGGTTGTCAATTTATAGTGGGGAAGTGGGGATGCCACCGGCCCCAAATGATCATTCACAAATCGCGAGCGTCAGCTAGCTGAAGTTGCTCTTGCTTTAGTAAGTAATTGGCAGGGACAGGACCTCCAAAAGTCACAAATAATCGAATCATTCAATTATAGGCCCCCCTCTCCCTAGGCTCAATTTCTTTAAGAGTTTGTTGCACTATAGTTTCCACTTGTTGCAGTTTTCTTCAACAAAAGTGAATGCTGAAGCCTCTTCTGGTTTGTTGAAGAGCCACTTGCTTCCAGTGCTCATGACCGATACCATTACAACAGACACATGATGATTGTTGTAGCCTGCAATACTTGTCGACGTTGTAGGTCAACCATGCAAAAACATGTAAACCTGCACGTAGCCATAATAACCATTATAGTCTTACATGGTCAATCCGTAGCCCATCATAACCCTTGGCTCCCCCAACAATCCATGGCACCACCCCCGGCTCCCCCCTAGCACCTCAACACACGCAACACCGGTGGCAGGTTCAAAACGAGGCGCAGGGCCTTGACCCAGAGCCTTGGGCCACGAATTGGCACTGCGGCCGCGCCAAAGTCATGAAGAAATTCATCAAAGATCCAGCCCCTCGGAGTGCCCATGGCAAGTGCATCGCCAGGGTCCACCAGTTGTGACAGGTTGACCATGGAGGTACGACCAGGTATGGTGAATAGTTGATTAGATATGTGGCCTGTGTTGGAGTCATCGTCCGCGCGCGTAAAATATGGAGGATAACAACTAGCAATGGGATATACAATGATAGGAGTACAAGTATGAGTGCGAGCAACTGCACTAGCAGTAGACGGCGTAGTGGTAGCTTGCAAATGCAGTGTTGCTGCCTGTCGTTGCTGTTGTGGTGGTTGTTGATGACACTCTTGGTGATTTGCCGAGCTTAGTTTCCATCCATCCAGGTTGGATCGCCTCAAGTCAGACTCCTTTGAACCTAAGGCAATCCTCGTTGGCACCGGTGGCGGGCGCACCTTTAAAGAGAGCACTTTGCTAGAGAATTTTCAATGCGAAGAAATCGACGTGATAACTCTCCATGACTATAAGGCATCGAACTGGACCGCAGTATGGAATGGGCTCAAGAATGCCAAAACACTCAGTTTGCGATATGACAAGAGTCTTGTCTGTCACTAAGGCGGGGTTGGTTGCTGGGTTGGTTGGTGGGTTGGTTGGTTGCGATGGATTGGTTGAGTTTCTGACTCGTTGGTGTGGTATGGTGGAGTATTTTGGAGCGCGGCGTAGTGGGACGCATGTTTCTCAACCAGAAATGATCATTGTCAATAAGGAAAGTCATCCACGAGGAGTTTGGCAGCAAGGTTCGTTATTACCGACCGGACTACATGTACTCCGTCATCACGGCCGCAAACTTACAAGGCATTCCTTTTATGCCCTGGGAATATCTCACTCCGCCCAGCGTCAATGGCAAAGACTATGAGTTCAACGACCATCAGGCAGCTTACCCTGTGCTGGTTTACGGGGTGCTCGTAGCAAATCGCACTACTGCAGCCTACGACTGGCCGAATCTTGATCTATGTCAGGCCCCAGTGGCTGTATAATTTCACAGATAGTCCCAGTGGCAGCCAGGCTCCTTGTAGCTAGGAACTCTTGACTGGTGGTCACTGGGAAGGCTTTTGAACAAAGTTTTCAATCGCGGTGCCAAAAAAGACGCTGCGTAGCAGCCTGGTCTTGGATGATCATGGAAATTGTGATTGAGGCCAAATGCTTGCAATCCGAAATCAGGGAAGGAATCAAACCTGCAAAAACCACTGAACTCTGGTGGGTGGATGGGCAAGTCAGTTGCAATTGGTCTCCACCGAATCCCTGCGTCTGGAAAACCTAGGGGCCCTGAGATCTTGGGCTGATCTCCGTGGCAATCCCGAGGTCACCAGGGTTTCCCACCAGCAATGACCCACTTTAGCCACAAGACGTTACAAAACGAACATATTTATTCAATTACAAATCAAATAAAAATAATTGATAGAAATTGTGAACACTGGAATTCTTTTGTCAGTAAACCCATAGCTGGAAGATGTCCTGGGCACTTCTCAAGTGAGACAGCCACATCAGCCGTTCCACTCCAGGTTTGCAAGGCTTGGTGCACTTCCTGACTTCCATTGATGCCTCCGACCTTGGTGGACTGGAGGACAGGCGGGACGATGTTTCAGCGGAGAGTCCTCCCACCTGGGCTGTGATTTTGCCCCCCCAAAAATATTCATTTTTTTGGGGGTTGAAAAAGTGAACAGTTTCTTCAAAATGAATCGTTTCTTCAAAAGGCATGATTCATTTTGAAGGGTTGAAAGCGACAGTTGATCGGCTCTTTGATGTGAGCGATTTCTTGGGGGAATAGCCAGCAGCAATACCCAGCACCCGATGATCAAATGTGTGTCAAGGACCAAGCCCCCTCTTCAGGCTGCATGTGGATGTCTTTCTGTTGAGAGACATGTCATTTGTTGATGCGAAAAGGGGCAATAATTATACGAACTGTTCCTTTGAATCGAGAGTCACAGCTCACGCGTTTCATTCAAGCAAGAGGGAGATCGTCCGATGCTATTGATCATCATAACTGGCGACTGGTGGTAGGGAGGGAGTGATTTGGAGTATCCAGTGGCATTCCTGTATACGTAGGGGAGCGATTTGGAGCCATCAGGAGTGGCCACTAACCAAGTGGTAGATAACTTGACCATTAATGTGATGGCCTTCTCCATAAGTGTCACCATTGGGCGGACGTTTTGTGAATTCCTATGCAGCCTCCGGCGAAATACACTCATGGATTTCAAGACACACGCACAAACACACACCGCACGCAAACTCAGCTTACACTTGTTTAGTTCTATCCCATCAACGTGTCTCTGCTATCCAAACAAATCAAACAAAACCAAACAAGGCTAGATCATGTGGTGATCAAAGGTTTGTAAGGAATCAGCTATAAAACTCCAGAACCTGTCCAAATAAAGTCAAACCCTACAAGGGCATGTGGCCCTCATTCAACTCTTGCGCCAAGCGTCAGTAACATGAGAGAGGAATGCGCACAGGGGGATTCAGGCTATGCATCTTGTTGATACATGTGAGCATGGGTACATGGGGACTTTCTTACCCCGGGCCCCACTGAACTCCATCATGCCATCCGAACTTGGAGAACTCCCCAAAATACTAATTAATTTACCAGTTCATTCACTACAAACCCAATGAGCTAGCCGTTGGTTGCGAGCAACTTGATGCCGGGGTATCCGGTCCTTTTTTATAGGGGGAGCGGTGCCAGGAGCTACAGGGAGTGGTGGTTGCTCAAACGGTAGTGGGTGTTGTTGATCAAGCCATAGCTGTTGTCAAGATAGCAGATCTCGTCCCCATTTTCCACGGATCCTTTTGAGCTTCGAGCCGGCGACAAAAGCTTGAAATCGGGCTAGCCAAGATGCATGAATCATAACAATTCATGAAACATTATTAACCGCAATAAATAGATCGGTACGGACCACCAGCATAAGCACTATTAACCACCACTGACAAATATCAAACAGTGTCAATCACTATCGGCGATTAATTCACCAACTAGCACTCATCACTATTCACCATACATGAGTATACATAAGTTATCATTTGCCACTATTTGATAGCCAGTATGGTCACAAATATGGCCACAAGCAAGGGTAGAGTTGAGCGCCACCATGCGCAGTCACGTCAAAGCACGTCAAAGCTCCAGCTTGGGAATCAGTGGATGATAGTTTGCGATGAATCATCATGGTTTACAAGGCTATGGGTCAATATTAAGCAACCAATAATGGGGGATAATATCCAGTAATGATAGGGAAAACAATGGTTAATGATGGGGAACCAGGGGTACGGGGATTTGACCCACAGCCATAATGTTTTAGAAGAGATAACATTGGTTAATGATAGGGATTCAAAGGGGATAATCACCAACAATAGTGGTCAAAGAACTACTATATGGTGATGTCTCAAAATAGGGAACCCCTAAAGTGGTTGGTCTATTACTTCAAGTGGTCAAAATCGGATGATTTGGGGGGTAGCCCCCATTTTTAGAAACCATTATGTGGCTATGGGCCAATATTAAGTACCCAACAAATGGGTAGTGGTTCACATCCCAGCAAATAAATGGCAATATTTATTCTTCCTAATGGATCATCAATGGTCAATCATACCAGTAGTTTTTCTTAATGAAGGTATTTATGCTGGTCAATGATGATCAATGTGGTCTATCAATGAGGTCTATCAATGAGGTCTATTAATGTGGTCTATTAATGAGGTCTATCAATGGATGATGAACAAGCTACGATGGTCACAGATGACCCCTGGAGGCAGATGGCACAGCAGCTGCGACAAGTGGTGCTCAGTCTCCAAGCCCTTGGGCCTCAGAAGCTTGGCTCACAAGCGGCACTTCGTATAGCGCGGTTTCTTACACAGCTTGCGCTTGTGCTGGGAAGTAGAGAGCTTGCGCACTCACCCTTGAAATTTGAATTTTGAAGTGCTGAGCTTGCGCTCTTAGCAGGGAAGCAACGTGAAACATTGTGCTTTGAACTTGACGTATACACAGTGGGTACCTGTAATTGCAACGGGTGCCTACGATCAATATTCAGGCTGCGTTTCAAAACAAACTAGTTTCCCCAATTGCTGATATTCCTGTGATTGGTCACTGATTATGAAACACGTATTAGCAATGCTTGTACCAACAAAGATAATACCAATCGGTAATAGCCATTGAAGGTAAGACCAACATGAACATAATGGCAATGGTAATCAGAAATGTGGCAAGGTGGCCATAGACGTTTGGTATTTGCAATACTAGATAACCTATATACCATTTGCGAACTGCGCAGCACTGGTACCAATGGTGTTAACTGGATGCCGTTAGTTCATGATAACCACTTGGTATCAACATCTACTTGATCCTTGGCTAGTACTATCACTGGATACCTTTGGTATCCTTCGGTTGTCATTACTATGTAGTGCCATAGATACCATGGGTGAACTACATAACATTGGTTATTTGATGTGGGTGATTAGCAACCATTTGACTAACCCAATGGCTAACAACAGGATAAAACTGTACAGAGTTGATTATGGTTGATCAAAACTACAAACTATTCATTATTCACCCAACTATCTAATCTAAGAACAGGATAAGACTATAGATAGATAGTTGTTCGACACCAGTAGCGATTCGTTCTTCACAAACTAACCATCGGCTCATTCACCCAACAAATACTTGATTATAGTTGATCAAACATCAACAACTAGAAGTTACTGGCCAAACTAACCAACCATTGGATTATCCAACTATAGTCAAGTAGAGTTGTTGGCTTTCCAAATTAGTTAAACCAGCAAACCAACCAACCATCGGCTTCTTCACCCAACAAATTTCATCCACTTGATCATCGCAACTGGGCACTGAGGCTGCACGCCACCGAACTGGCGACCCAGTTGCGGCCGATGGCGCCTGGCAGGGCCTTCTTTACGCCACATAGGTGGGGATGGGCGGGGGAAATGGGGAACATCGACATTTATATTAGCCATGATTAGAATTGATTAGATCAGAAAATAGATGGATGGATAGATAAGCAGATAGGTATGATTGGAGAAGAAAATCAGTGAATAGATGGATAGATGGGCAGATAGATCGAGACAGAGCACACACACACACAGTATAGATGCAATCATATACCAAACACATACTACTCATCCCACCATGTATGAACAAGGCGTACTGCTCACATGGTTTATGGTTTTTAGGGTCCAGTTTTCCAACAAACTCCGATGTTTGGGTTCACCTTCAGGGTTCCCTTACCGCGGGGGGAGCAAGGAGCTGGCAGTGCTGCGACCATGCGCCACGCATGTGCGCTATGTAGGTGTGGAAGCGCTGCTGCGTATGTGCGCTGTGCATGTTCGGCCGTGTTGCGGTGTTGATCGTATGTTTGTAGGTGAGGGCGAATGTTACACGCCGCGGGTTTGGGTTTCGAGGGGGGGGTGCCACTTGGAGTGATGCTGGCTGTATTTTGTTGGTTTTGTTTTCGGGTTCGAAGGTGCCCTTGTTTTTGTTCCCGGCTTTACGGTTTGGGGTCACGGACTTTTGTGTTTCAGGTTTTGGGGTCTGACAGTTTAGCGCTTCAGGGGCCACCGACGCAGGGTGGCCCAGCTTTTGTTGCTTTCCCCTGCGGTGCTGCAGAGAGCTTGCTACACTCCTGAGGTAGCTTGCTGGACCCCCACCCTATAGCGCACCCAGGCAGCACTGCTGATGCTGTCATGCGACACAACAAACGTAGCGCCACCTGCCACTGGATGTCAGAATGCCACTGGAACAGATGCAAGTCTGCATGCCAACGGTCAATGTTCATGTCAGCATAGGCGTTGGAACATGGGTCAGTCTACATGTCCGAACAGGTGTCCAGATTCGCGTGTGTTGGTGGGTCTCCCGCAGAGTGAACTGAAAATGATGCACCTTTGGAATTGTGTCATGGATCGTATCAGAGGAGGTAGTGACTAACAATAGTAGTGGATGTTGACCACCAATAGCAACAAGCAACAACAACAACAAAAACAACAGCAGCAACAACAACAACAACAACAACAACAACAACAACCGACAATCATCCGGGAATCACAATTGGGGACACTGGTATATTGTATTTCGACCTGTAGAACACGGCATTGTCCATGTATTTTTTTTGAGGTTTTGCATTTGGCTAGGTGACAGCCGAAGCAGACAGTGATGCAGCTGTCTCTGTCAATTTTGATTTTGTAAACAACCTGTCATGTCCTGAAGGTCATTCATCAACCATTGATTATTCATTGATTATATAAACAACCATGAGCCAACCCATGGTTGGTACTTCAGCCCAGCAGTCATGTCCTTTACCTTGGTTTTGCTGGCAGGCAGGATGATCAGCTTCGCATTGCCAAGGCATTCACTGGCAGGTTGAGGAACTTGGGTGCGACGCCCAGGTTTGGGTACTGCAGCCAGTGGCCGGGATTGTTGTTGCGACGCTCAGGTTTGGGTACTGCAGCCAGTGGCAGCATTGTTGATGGGTCAACTTGTGTTCGTAATTCTAGGTTTTTTTTCACACCCATTTTCTGAAATTATTTCTGAATACTGCTCATAAATTTCAAATCTCTGCGGCACCTTCATGAGGAGTTTCCCTGGCGGTCAAAAACAACGGTGGCTCAATCTTACAACATGAAGTTTACAAATCAACAACTGTGTTCCTTGGGTGCAGCAAGATAAAGCACTGGCATGCACGGTCAACCCTCAAGTGTGCCAACAAAATTTGTTGATGATTTAGCGCGCACGGTAGGCGGTAACTTTGGGCAATCTGCTATGGATGTTTTTCTATTGCTTTCGTCGATCTTTAGGGCTAAGGGCATCAACAAACACAAGTGCTCCAAATGTGTTGTTTGTTCAACTTGATCTGAGTGCACAGGGTGAAAATAGCCAGCGAAGAGGTCTCCCTTTCTGCTCTAGTCCCAGGTTTGGATCACTATTGGAAGCCTTGACATAGGGAATTGCCAAATTTTCAGCCTCAACCGTCATGAAGCGCCATCAGTCATTAAGCATAAACAAGTCAGTCATGAACTATCAACCAAGCATGAGTCCACCAGTATCCATCGAAAAAAATCATTGATGCACCAGGCATTGACCATCAATCAACCACCAATTTCACCATCAACCAACAATGAGCCAACCATCAACCAACAATCAGCATGAGTCAACCATTCATCATCCATTGATCAACCCATTAAGTCACCCAGTCTCACCCAACTCGCTGGTCCCAGGCGCTTTCGTGCGCGACAAGCCCAGCTGGGAAGCTGTGGCCTACGATTACCTGGATAAGGGCGTCCAGGCCGCTGGAAGGAGGTGAGCTCCTGTGACCGGCGACACGTTCGCGGTGATCGGATGATGATCTAAGGACGTTCCAATGGGGTGATCTAAGGATTGATTATGGTCAAGCAGCCAGTCATGAATTCGCCATTAGTCCATCAATGGTGCCCATCTTTTTGATGGTTGATGCTTGCTGATGGCGAAGTAATGGTTCATGACCGTGAATTGATGGTAAATGGTGATTGGTGCTACTGACGGCGGTGCTGATTGACACTGTGGTAATGTGATCAACGGGTCAACAATAGTGTGAAGATCATCAATTGATATTGACATATTGGTTAATGATGGTCAATTTTGAATTATGAATGATAGTGGTCAGTAATGATCAAAGTTTAGTGAGGGTTGATGATGGTCAAACTTTGTTGAGAAGAGGTGCCAGATACTGTAGTGGTTTGCAAATGCTGAGTTGATAATGGAATACCACGATAGTTATGATTGGGATCACCGTCACCGAGATAAATGATTGGCAATAGTGGTGACAATCTCACCATGACTAACCAGACATATACAACTACTCTTGCTTTTGAACCAGGGGTACAAACCCCATGTACAATATCCATTGATTCATGTGCCTGGTCTTTCTACCAAGCCGATTGATTACCAGGGTAACCATTCATTACTCCTCACGGTCACTCTACCATCGGTAATCTGGGAGATCCCAGCCAAGCCAGCTATGAAATTCCGTGGTTCAAGGTTCATAATGCTTGGCAATGGCTATGAACAACAATGCAACTCGATTATGACAGGTAACCATCAATTAGATAATGCAGTATTGTGCTTTTTCAACACTATCCGTCGTTTAATTTCTTTTGCAGTGCCCCCTCATGAACCATCATGAACGATCATCAACTATCACTAAGCACCACAGGTCGCATCATTCACTAAGACTAATCGTCACTAAGCTTCATCCGCAACCATCACTGACCCTTATCAACCATGACCCACCATGACCGGTTCACAGGTCGCTGATGAACACATCATGACACATCCCTTCGTCGGCAGGCACCGCTTCGTCCTCCACGGTCACGGTCATCTGGCAGGCGATCTGCCAAGGCGACGAGGCGAGGAATGGTGGGGGATTTCAGGTGGCGCTAGCATTGACGTTGGATCATTCAGATGGGGGTTTTGTAGATTTTTATAGGGCTTACATCCATCAATAATGCTTAATAATGGGGGATCCAACCAGGAATGATGGTTAATCATTGGGGTTTCTAAGGCTTGTAGCCATCAGTAATGGTTGGCATAATAGCCAACAATCATGGTTAAACGACTACTAGTTACAGGGGTTCGTCCATAGCCCTGGTGGTACCTGCTTGCCATCCAAGTTTTGATAGGACAAAACACCAGTTTTGAGGATACGCCAGTTTTGGACAAACCCATATATGGTTTTGGGTCAGGGAATAGTACTTTTTGATCGTTCATTTTGATTGATTAATATTAGTTTAATGACAGTCAGTTTTGGGTGGTCAATGGCGAGTATGGATCGATATTGATTGATATTGGTGGGTTCATATACAGTAGGTGAATGATCATTGATAACTCTCAATTATGGTTACGGTTGAAGATGTTATGTCTAGTTGAGGAATGGTTGAATAATGTTGAACATGATTAATCGCAATCTTTACAGATGGTTTAAAACGACTACTTGACTGATTATGAATGCCGGTTGGTTCACAGTGGTTGGGTTCTGATAGCTAGTAGTTGATAATGATTCATGAGGTTGATCATGTTAGAACATGGCCAATAATGTTCGATGACGATCAATATCAGAACAATACTGTTAAATGATGGTTGATGATATTGTGCTTCTGCTCTTTGTTCGGGTATATATCCGTTAGTACAGCAATTTCTTATTATTCACATTCACAACCATCATGAACCATTGGTGTAACCATTCAGGACCACAGGTACCTTTGTATAATCATTCATTAACCATTAGTGTAGCCATTACTATAGCCATTAGTATAACCATCAGTATATAGCCATTAGCAAAGGTGATTCTGCGCAATCCACGCGTTCCTTTCTTAGCGCATGGTGCGGGGCACCGCCATGGGTAACGACCTTGCAGACCTTGCAACCGCCCTCACAAGGCGAGCATCTGCAAGCATGGCAGCGAAGGATACTTTCGTTGGGAGCTCAGACCCACACGGGATGTGCACCTCTTAATGCGTTAGATTAAGGTATGAAATGGTATGACAATTTCTAAGTATATTATAATATACATCTAAATGTATTTATGTAATTTTATGTATTCATACATGTATGCATTCATATTTGTATACTTGTGTATCTGATTGCATGTAATGTATGTAATGTAATGGAATGGAATGTAATGTAATGTCCTGTAGTGTAGTGTAGTGGAGTGTAGTGTACTGTACCGTACTGTAATGTGATGTGATGTGATGTCATGTAATGTACTGTACTGTAATGTAATGTGATGTGATGTGATGTGATGTCATGTAATGTAACGTAACGTAACACAATGTAATGTACTGTACTGTACTGTAATGTGATGTAATGTGATGTGATGCAATTGAATGTAATGTAATGTAACCTAACGTAAAATAACGTAACGTAACGTAATGTAATGTAATGTAATGTAATGTAATCCATGCATGCATACTCATCTCAATGACGACAGTACCCGCATTTAGGCAAACTTCAATATCTATCTACATAAGCACATGAATACGCACAGATATGCACAGACTTATGGGGGTATTTGGGGTATGACGGTATGACCAACAAGTCCAATATCACTAGCAAGCCAACCGTGATGAGGACATATCACAGCAAGGTTTGGGCATACATCAAGGCACCAAATCTCTATCAGTACTGTTGGGTTTTGATGCCTTGAGAGGTGAGATAGCTAGAGCTCCAACCCACATCCTCAACACTGAGACCTGGTGAGAAATGGGGAGATCTCCACCCGTACAAACTGTGCAAAATGAATAGCCATCACGCGGTATGGCAACACATATATAGTCCGGATTTTTTGCCACAAGTAACTGGTGGTTTCTAATCAAGTACAGTTGTTGATCATTTTGGATCTCCTATCAGCTAGGTTTTGATGCTATTGGCTATTC
This sequence comes from Symbiodinium kawagutii, assembly GCA_009767595.1. NCBI lineage: Eukaryota > Dinophyceae > Suessiales > Symbiodiniaceae > Symbiodinium > Symbiodinium kawagutii. The sequence continues at coordinate 21,588 of VSDK01005227.1, read as the reverse complement.
ACCTAGCATGAGAAGCATCATTCCACACACGCACACACAGGTATGACAAAGCGTTTCAGCGGCTTCTCTTCGACGCCAAACAAGCGATGGATTTCAACCTGAGGATTTCGCCTAGAACTCATTAGACGTAGAATGGCGTACATCTTGGATTGTTCTGGGAGAAGCCTGTATTTCAATGGATACTTCCAAAGGTTGGCCGGCGCCTTCATCACTTCACGATTTGAGACAAGCCTGGTCGTGCTGAATTCGAGGTCGTGGTCTACACAGCCAAAGAGGATGGCACCTTGTCTTGAAGCGCCACAGTGTGCCCGCAGATGGAATGCCCGTGTGTGCAAGAAATGTATCATGGCCATTGATGGTTCCGCGAGATTGGTTGGATACACCCTGGTAAACTAATCTGGAAAGAGAAAATTTGTCATTCATACGGATTCATGCGGATTCATACGGATTCATACGTTGTTTTCTATAGTTTTTTTCCTCTAACCCTGGGGTAATGACGAATATGATGATTATTATACATGTCTTTTTTTGCATAAAAATCCCCGAAATTCAGTTCCCTTACGTTTTCTGCGTCCCTGCTTGTGTTTTTTGAATCCCCGAAGTTCAGTTCGCTTACGTTTTTCCCTATGACTTGGAGGCGTTGCACGCACCCCGGCAACCCTGGGCCATGGTGAGTGTGGACCGCCCAAAGGTCCCAACGATGGGGGTGAGCTACGTTCGAAGATCGCTGGGAGAGCTCAGTTGATGGCTGCATTGTGGTGACAGCTAAGATTACTTAAGATGAGTTGGCTATGGGTCAATAATAACCAACCAATGATGGTTGATAATCACCAACCAACTCTATGGAAAACAATGGTTAATGATAGGGGAAGCAGGGGTACAGGGTTTTGACCCATAGCCAGTTGTTGTTGAGGAGGACTCCCGGCTCATGATCGACAGTTTATTGGAGAATCTATATCAAAAAAACATATTATTCCAATCAATAAAAAATATTATTACAATCAATAAAAAAATATTATTCCAATCAAAAAAAAACATATAGCATGGGAAAGGAAAGAAGGAAGGAAGGAAGGAAGGAAGGAAGGAAGGATGGTTGATTTCTATATGTGGTTCGCGCTTCGGGAGGGCGCCCGATCCCCCCCTACCGCGCTGCGCCTGCCACGAAATCTGCAATCCGCAACCTGCTCCCAATCCCGCCCCCTGCCATTTTTTTAGTTGTGCCCCCCAGTGCCCCCGAGGGCCGCTCTAGGAACAACAACAACAACAACAACAACAACAACAAGAAGAACATGCAAAATGCAGGGCTCCAGCTCCAAAACGTTGTAAATACCATGTAAAATGCAGGGCTCCAGCTCCAAAACGTTGTAAATACCATGTAAAATGCAAGGTTCCAGCTCCAAAACGTTGTAAATACCATGAAAAATGCAGGGTTCCAGCTCCTAAACGTTGTAAATACTTTGGGAAATGCAAGGTTCCAGCTCCAAAACGTTGTAAATACCGTGTAAAATGCAAGGTTCCAGCTCCAAAACGTTGTAAATACCATGAAAAATGCAGGGTTCCAGCTCCTAAACGTTGTAAATACTTTGGGAAATGCAAGGTTCCAGCTCCAAAACGTTGTAAATACCATGTAAAATGCAAGGTCCCAGCTCCAAAACGTTGTAAATACCATGCAAAATGGAAGGTTCCAGCTCCAAAACATAATATCTTTTTTGATCGTAATAATATTTTGTTTTTGATGACCGGTAGCTACGAATTGCCTTGCAAATTGCAAGTAATTGTCCCGGAATATTTTTTTTTGATTGTGATAATATTTTGTTTTTGATTGCCCGGGAATATTTTTTTTGATTGTCATAATATTTTTTTTTGATGGTCTTACCTATTGGTTGGTTGATACCTATCCATGCTAAGAATTTTGAACCCGGGTGGAACCAATGCATCCAAGTCATGACATACTGGCTGGTGGTTCGGAGGGAGCCAGGGAGCCAGAAGTATCAACCAAGTGGTAGAAGAACCTGTTAAAAGAGTTGCTGTTCAAATGCCCTTGCAGCTTCGCTGCTTATCAAGTTGTGGTCGGTATGATGAAAGACCTTGGTCCAACCAGCAAGGTATGATCGTCGGATTCACAGCTGGATCAATCTGCATAGTTTTGATCATAGGCATCCCCACAGCCTACAATCGCGCTGGTATCCAAACTGCTTGGTGATACACCCAGTCTGTCATTCCTAATCCTGTGAACATTTTGATGAGTGAGGGGTACCTATTGAATCCTATTGATAGAATCCACACAGTCACATGATTGAGGCGTAGATTGATAGAACCACCATGGTTAGTGACTGACAAGTACTGCTTACCTCTCCAGGAAAGCACTTGGAGTCAATCATATCAACTGGCCATACATCATCTCCACTAGGTCGTGCGAGTCACCATCTGGGTGAAGCATCCGCTACTGCTGGCAAGTGATGGTGTCTTGGTGCATGGTCCCTGTGTGTTGCCTGGGCGGTTGGTCCGTAGGTGGTTTGGACACCAACGAAATTGATGGCTTTCTGGGATTGAAATGGCTATGGGTCCATATTAACCAACCAATTTCATGGGGGATAATCACCAACAATAACAAGGGAAACAATGGTTAATGATAGGGGAACCAGGGGTACGGGGTGAACTGACCCACAGCCAAATGAACATTTTCAGATGGTTTGAAGCATTGGCAAACTCGCATGAGTCAATGAGAGCGAGAACGGTGAGCTCGTCTTCTAGCTTTGGCATGCGGCATGACCATTCCCAGTGGATGAGCCATTGCCTCACCAGAGAATTGCTGGGGGCAACCATTACCTCCAGCTGCGGTCTCAGGTGAGCAGCAGGATGGCTGTTCTGGGGCGGAATTTCAAGGATGTTGCCTCAATGGTTTTGAGGCGGGATGCCGATGCTGCGACATAGCGGTCAACATGGGGTATGAGCCAGTCCCCGCCAAGTACGCAAACAGTCCTCAAGATGGCCGTCTTGTTGTGACCCGAGTTTTTTTGGCGGAACCCAATTCATTGGCAACAGGTCAGAATTCTCAGACGTCAACATCCACCAAAAGCCAGTGATCTGCGGTCCTCGATGGCATAGGAAATAGCCACATACACTGTGTTTCTCAAACGCGAGGTACCACATTTGACCGCGTGTTTTTCGGAACTATTTTCCACGTACACAATAGCTATACAGCGTAGAACATATAAGAATCATAGCTACACAGCAACATAACAACCAGACAATACCAGACAGTCAAAGAACAACATAACTAGAAGTTCGCGGCGTCCGAGGCTCGGGGTTGATCAGTGGTCAGGCAGTGGAATGGTGGTTGACAAAGCTTCGACCATCCGAACTTCAGTCAGGTGGGGAGCTCAGGTCCAGTGATGTCTCCGTGCCATGACTGGTCACTGACTGGGCTCCAACCATGGCCGTAGCACAGTGCAGCAGTGGTGGTGATCATGGCTGGAAGTTCTGGAGCTTTCTGATGGAGACTCCAATGAACTGCCTGAAATGATTGTACCCAGAAAATTCAGGCTCGCCACTTTCAATATTCTTGAAATCATTATCATTCGGCGGCTCTCGATTCACCTTTACCAACCATCACAAATGAATGTAAACTATGAAACGATTGTTTAGTTGGTTATGAATCACTCTTAACCAATACTGGTTGATTCCTACAGAGCCATACCATTGCTAGTCATAACAGGTGCTGTAGAGCCCACCTTCAATCGACACTGAGGCAAGGACATCGAGCACGTCCTGCTTTTGATGAGGATTCCTGGGACAGGTTGTCAAGGTTCCAGCTGCAGTACTCGTACCTCCAAGCTGTAAACACTGACTCAAGTTTATATAAGGGGAAGACATGGGAAGATGATGGAAGATGCAGGAAGATGACGGATAAAAATGCTAATATCAAGAAAAAAGGCAGCTTCTAATATCCATGAAACTGGGAATGTCTAGCAGTGAACATCTTTCAGACAGATCAATGAGCTTCGCGACAGTCAACCTGCAGTGCCAAACCCTCGCTGCTATCTCCCCCAGATCAAACATCATTGACTACAGCTAGCCAATGCTACCAAGTTGGTTGCTTAATCTTTTGGTCGATCCTTGACGGTTGATGGGTATCAGTTGATGAACCTCCCATAGTTTGGGTTTGCTCATTCTCAACATTAACAACAAGCGTGTTTATTTCTTGGTCAATGAGCCAATCCTGTTTGTTGGTAGCTTCCCTCAATCAGTCTTCCGTAGGAGTGACTCCACCATCGACCATGCAACCGCTGCTGCAGAGCGCTTTGCTCGTGAGTGGCGCAGTTGCAGTGAAGCAGCGGGTGGGTCAGCGTTTGGTTCATGCCGCGGCAATGTGATGCAACACCCATGGCTTGTTGGAAAGGTTTGATGAACCATTCATTAGCAAGTGGTTTAATAATGGTTGAATAATGGTTTAGCCATTTGATAGTGGTTTATTATTTATTATCATTCAAACAATAGTGGTTGATAATTATTGATTAGCCAGTATTAATCATTGACCTTGGGCAAAGGCGCCTTCATTGACTATTTAGAACCACTAGTCGTTTGTCTTCCTTTACCATTGTGCTTAGCATCATTCACCATGAGTAAGGTGTGAAATTAATCCACCGCCGAAATAGTTCACAGATCATTCACGATGGGTTAATAATGGGAGATTGGCATATGGTGGTTTCTTCAGAATAGATGGTTTATTATATAACCGAAATGATGAGACACGGATGATTTGGGGGTGGCCTATTTTTTGAAGCACCATATCATTCCCGAAAGACTCAAGATGGCAATATGACTAACACCTCAGGGCCACCAAGGACAAGGAATCGGTGAACTGCCCGCAACCAGTTGTACAACTCAGTGGGAATGGCATTCTGAACCAGGACGGCCATGGGAGCAATACTCTCATGGGCTTCACGGTGCAGATTACAACCGCCCTGAATTGGTTGGTTGTCGTTACCTGATTATTGATAGATTTACAAATGAGTAGCCATCAATTATCCACTATCATTATCTCAAATCATTAATCGAACCGATCATCAATTAATCATTCGCGCATATACACCCATGAGAAATGATCATTTCTATCCTCCTGTAGTGGCCCTGATCAGCAGCCCGATGGCACCTGGTGAGTTACCATTCACCGCAATGGTTTGGACTGGTGGAACCAATCTACCAAGGTGGTTGCCAGCATTCAGCATGACTATGCACAGTCCTAGTTATGTTGCACACCCTACCCATCCATCATTGACCATAATTAGAGTCAATACGTAAATATATATATATTATTTACTTATTTATTTATTTATCTATTTATTTATTCATTCATTTATTTTTCTGTTTATTTTTATATAAACATATAATCGTACATGTTTTTTATTCATTTGTTGTGATTTATTGTTTGTTTATTTATTTGCCTATGTGTTTATTTGTACATGGACACACACAGATACATATATATATATATATACATTTATATATATATATACATACATATACATACATCTATCAAACAATACTTGTGAATCCATTCTCCATCCGTGAGCTTTGTCCACTGACCATTCACAGAACCCATCTACCTTCTTTGAGGCGCCTGGGCATGTCAGCCTCTGAAATCAAGGTTCGGTGAAAATCGGGGCCGGTGTTTGGTGGCCCAGCTTGCGCTACTCAGGGGTTTTCCCCGTGAAACATAGACATGGCTTTGGGATGGTGAGGGTGTACCGCTAAAAGTTGCTTCGCCGGCCACGGGTCTCTTTTTCCTTGATCACAACTAATCATTAGTTTATCATCAATTCACCAAACATTCACCAGTACTGAACTAGTGATCATCATCATCATCATCATCATCATCACCATCACCATCATCATCATAATCATAATCATGATCAAAATCATCAATGATCACAATAATAACAATAATCATCATCATCATCACAATCATAATCATCCCGGCGGGTGGGAAACCGTTCCCCCGAAAAGCATGTTCGTGATGTTTCAACATATGCCATTGTGTGGTTTCCTATGGGTTTTGCCACACGTCTTCATGGCACCTCTTGGTTTCTGTGCCGCAATTCCACGGTGTTTCCAGCAAACTGTTGTTTTTTGCATACAATTTAAATATTTTTGTGTTTGGATATGCATTCTACGCGGTTCATTTTTTATGCGAAAATGCGTTTCGCTGTGTGTTTGTGCACACCAAGCGCGCTCTTTTTCTTCAACCCATTTGGTTCAAAGCGTGCGCGGTGCGAGAAGCTAGGCATCCATCAGCTGATTCCCAGCGATGCTGCCACCCCACCCCAACCCAGACACAGGCATGACGTAGCATCAACTTCATGAAGCAAAAAACACCGCACAACACTATCTCCCAC
>VSDK01005227.1:0-14804 GCA_009767595.1 Symbiodinium kawagutii | reverse complement strand
CACCCCCCCCCAACCCAGACACAGGCATGACGTAGCATCAACTTCGTCATGAAGCAAGTGCCACCGAACGTTAACATGCCCCACCCCACCCCAACCCAGACACAGGCATGACGTAGCATCAACTTCATGAAGCAAAAAAAACGTCAAAACGCTGGCTCGGTTATCCACCCGTAGGCATAATCATCATCATCATCATCATCATAATAATAATCATCATCACCGTCATCATCAATCATGATAATAATAATAATCATCATCATCATCAACAACTAGTCTACTATCATATCACCTATGGTTGCTTATTATCCCCTAACCATCTTCGTTCACAAAGTGCAGTTTCTTCTCCAGGCGGCGAACGCTCGGAGCCGCGCTGGCAGCTCCAAGCCGAAGCAGCAACGGAGCGCTGCGCCAACGAAGCGCCACGTGGGAACCAATGCGTTTCGGAAGCGCCGGGTGTTTCACGCGGTGGAAAATCTGGCAGCAGCTGTTGATGAGCCCGGGATGGTGACTTAAATGATGGTCAATCATATTCAATTATTCATGGTCAATGGTTGATTAATGTTTAACAATAGGAATCAGTTTCAAAGCGGTTTCAATGGATTTGGGGTGCCAATTTCTTTACGGATGATCAACAAGGTGATTTCGCCGCTAGCTAGTTAGCCCTAGCTGGGCCCCACCTAAGCCAGTCACAACCCCCAGTTAGAGGCCCAGGCGGGGCCAAGGTTGGCGACGTCGCCTGCTGATCCATTGGCAGCTGGTACGAGTTGATATACCTTGGTTATCGCCAATGAGTTGCACCTTGTGACTATGCGGTGATTGAATTCAGAATGAGATTCTACCACTTTGTCAAAAACGGTTGACAATAAGAACCGATTGAAACAATGGGACTGGTATCACATTTTGTCGCACCAATACTGATCGTAACAATGGGAATGAAATAAGAATAATAGTTTTAATGGCACGCTGAAGAAAATGATTCCGAAATGGCATGATGGTTAATGGATCCCGGTGCCTGAAACCACTATAGAATAGGAGGAGTTGGGATCTAAAAAACAGTCTCATTTTATAGACCGGGTTTTGGGTGTTTTGGATCCATTTTCTGGGCCAAGGTCTGAACTGCATTTTATAGTGAGTGTGGTGGTTCCATTTTATAGTGAATTTGGGTTTGCAGATGTTCCACTCCTGTAGGATCAGGATGGATCCGGGATATCCATTCTATAGTGACAGCTGGTAAATGAAATGCTGAATGTCTTTCATTTTATAGTGATGTCATGTGATGTCTATTGGTCGATGTTAGTCGGTACTCTCGCTTGTCATCGCTTGTGTTTATTTGATCAAATCCCGAAAGGGGAAGAGCCAAACAGAGCGACGATTTGCAGACATTTGCAGTACCTTGCAAGATCTGATTTAGATGATTCCATCAAATTCTATCATATTTTGATGATTCTTGATTTTTTTTGAATACTTTCTTGAAATCTCTTGAATATGTTGGATATTTTTGGATTCAATTTGAATTCAGATTGCATCCAAGAAGCCACTATGGCTAGTTTAGGCTGTACAATTTTGCACAATGTTTGTCAAATTTGATTCGCCTTATCTTCCTATTTCTTACGCGCTTGTGCAGTGCAGCTATGGCGCCTAAGAAAAAGGTCAAATCCAAGCATTTGATCGGTTGCCCTTCGATTTGTGAAGCTTGGCAACATTCATCGGAAAGGGCGGGGCAGGATGGGTTAACGATGGTCAACAAACGCAGAGCAATGAACCGGTAATTGTAGCAAAGGATGGCAATAAGGCTGGCAGGTGGTGAGGCACAGCAGGTCTTGTATCTTTTTGAATCCTTTTTACAGGTTTGTTAGATTCATCGCAACTCGTCGTTATTCGTCATTTGCGTAGATCATTCCAACGCCACCTTGCTTGCAAGGCCATTGGGAATTGCGCAGCTGACATGGAAGAGCCAGAATGGAACCCGCGTCGTGGAGTGTGGCGCGCCATGGCAGCATGTTCCCATTGGTTCTGTGGCAAATTCATTCTATAGAGCAGGGAGCAAATGGAATAATTACTCATGAAATCTCATCAATAGTTTCAATCAGGTTGTAAAACACATGGAACATCTAGGAATATCTAGGAAATTTGATGCTTTAGTACCAATCATGCCAGAACTCGGAAATATGCTGCACAAGTACATACAAGTACCAATTGTGACAGAACATTGGAAAGCAAATGAAGCGATATACTCCGAAAAATCAAGGAATTAGACATTTGAGGTTTGATCCATGTTCCAGGGTTCTCCATTTTATAGATTGTTTAGAAATGTTTAGAATTGTTTAGAAATCTTTGGACTTGTTCTTGAACCCTTTTGCGCAACTGAGATGCTCGGTGCACTCACAGAGGGGCAACAGACAACCGTCCATCGTGGCATTACGTCTACAAACGCCCGCTCCTTGGCAGCAAGATGCAGCAAGTACCAGCAAGTGATCTACATGTCTACATTGATTTTCTATGTTTCTGACTGTTTCAACATGTTTGAACATATTGAGGCATGCTTTAGGGATCTTTAGGTGTTTTAACTTGTTTAGGGTGTTCCAATCATCCAAAGATTCTCTCAAGATTTCTCAAGCATTCCGAAGTCACTTGAGCAATGGGTAGGGGCAGATAATAGCATATAGTGACAGTGTAGCGGCCTGTGGAAGCCGCGCATCCTCGCAGCCTCATTTCCGATGCGCAGGGGTGAGACCATGTGGACTTGGACGATGGTAATCTCCCAGGATTGCCCGAATTTCAAGAACAAGACTGCTGCTTGGCGCTTGTTGTTTGGCCAGGTTGGGCAGGAGAGGAGAGATACAATCATAATCAATCAATATCAATCATATACAATCATATACATTTTTTTCAGTTTAATTCATTTTAATTCAATACATCAATATAATTCAATATAATTCAATATATGTTGTACGTGTATATGTATACACGTTCTATAGTGGAGCAATGAATGATCCTGCAGCAGCTGCGGTGTGGTTGTGGGTGTTTTTCCATTTTATAGACAACAAATGAGAACCAATCGACCAGAATCAGAGTCAGCTAAACTCGAGTGGAATGGTGGTCAGCTTTTGCTGCTCAAGCACTCCGTTCCCCTGTGCTTGTGCGTTGGGTGATTTTGAATTGCGCGCCCATCTGGCCATGTGGCGGCTGATCGCCTTTCTTGTGTACGTGGCATGCGTGGTCCCAGGGGTTCTGTCTGTCAGAGCCTCGGGATCCATACCAAGCATCAAAGACGACACGACCTGTTCCATTCACGAGCACGAGCAGCTTAGCAGCAGACTGTGGCTACCCCCTTTGAGTCTGCCCAGTTCAGTTTTGGAGATTGTGTATGCATGTATATATAACCAAGTAATATATTGTAATTTCATGTAATGCCATGATATACCATGTATATAAATGCAATTGAAATAAATTGAATGATGTAAAATGATACAAAATGCAGATGATTTATGATTACGTGCTTGGATTGAGAGTCTTGATTTGACAACCCCTTGAACCTGTGGTTTCAATTTTATAGCCTGCCATCCCCTTGAACCTGTAGAGTTCGGTTTTATAGACTGCGCAGCATTTAGATTGATAACATTTGATAACCTTTATCTGCTTTTATTTTATAGAGCAGCCCTATGCACATTGGGGTAAGCTCCTTGCATATGTTGTTTGATTCGTCATGATTCATCTCAATGTGTTAATGTGTTTTATTATGTTTCAATTGTTTTGCGATGTTTTACGTGCTTTATACTTTGCAATGTGCAATGAGATCATTGTATACCATTGTAATCTTGTTCTGTTCCGTAGCATGTCTTGGCGGCTTGTGGCTTGTGCCTGTGGCATTGGTTGAATTTGCGTTCTTCCCTTGCTGAGATGGTACCATGCAGAGCGTCACATGAAGGAGGCCCTACGATGGGCCAAGGCATGGAAAGGGCGGCGTCGGTACCATGTCTTAGATGCATTCGGTTATTCAGGTGGGATAGCGCCACTTGGTTCTTGAATTGAATGACTTTGGAGGTTTTTGCTTGGCTTTCCTTCGGTTTTAATTTCAATGAACTGATGTTGCAGATTTTTCTGGTTAGGGTTTGTTTGCGTTTGTTTGCTGGACATCTGCCGTTTTCTTTTTCTGGGAATGGCCCTTCCCTTCTGCCTGTCGTCCGTGAACATTCATTCTCAATCATTCTCATGCTAAGGCGCCAGTTCACAAACGTTGGCATGGAATCCTTGAAGTTTGACATCAAGCTGTCCCGGGATCATGACATAGTAACTCGTGAAGGATTCTACCAACTTTTGACTATGGGAATGATGCGCTTTCGCTGCAATTAGACAGCGCAATTTGGCAGCCATGCTCACGTAGTTTTACATGGTCTTACCAGGTGGTACATTGTTTTGCAATGTTTTGCATTGTTTTACCATGTTTTACTGATTTTTTTTGTGGTTCAATTTTAGAAAAGTTTTGATTATTATGAGATATTATGAGTATATTATGAATATTCTAAGATATTTCGATATATTCAAGACATTTCAAAACCTTCTAAATTTATGGCCATGTTCAATCGAACGTTCAAAGTGAGGCAACATTTGCTGTGTTACTTTCTTTATTTTATAGTATGCACATGTATAGTATAGTCTGTAGTTGGTTCATGTTGGTTCGGGAGTGTTTTGGGTGTGGTCCAATGGTTTGAGATGGGCTACACAAATACATGTGTTTGGATAGTTTTGATATGTTTTGAATTGTTTTGATATGTTTTGATGCTTTGCGTGTGCATGTTGATGCCGTTGCCACTGACATCGACATGAGGTTGCTGGAGGGAGGCCTATTAGTGGCTGGTCCCCCGTGCAGCCTGATGATAGGAGCATGCGCGTCAGTGCATAGACGATCTGCAAAGGACCCTCTTGGCAACCAAGCTAATGCCAAAGTGCGTTTGAGCAATCTCATTTGGCTCAATTTCGTTTCTGGGCTGATGAGTGAGATGGAATGCGTGTTAGGATCTGTGGTCTTGAATGTTTGATAATTTATGAATATTTTTGAATATTTATTACAATTTTAATCAATTTTATAATATTTTATATATGTTCAAAAATGGTGATATATGTTAATTGGTTGTTACATGTTCACTAATGTTCATCATGTTTGGTTTTCAAATTGGTTTTATACTTCGTAATTGATTTTGTCCCAATTGGTTCCGTCCTTTCTTCCATTTTATAGAGCCCAAACTCGGTATAGGAATATGATTGAAGATGAATCAAATTGTCCAGATGTGGTCTAAAAATTCCAAAAGCAGCCTAAAATGCAGAATTATAGAGTGCGTTCGCCAGTGTGTGCTAACCGCATCTAGCAACAACTTGTATTCTTCGGCCGAGGCTGTTGCCGTCCAGATCCTCATCCTCGCAGGAAGGAACTTGTACTACATCTTCGAACAACCGGCTCAGTCGTGGGCTTTTAAGCTCCAACGCTGGGTGACCCTGAAGGCTCTTGGCGGGATGTGCCTCGGTTGCGCATGCAATTTGGTTCGTTCCAATTTTCAAATTCTTTCAACATCTTCAAATATCTTCAATATGTTTCAATTATTTTAATTTTTTCAATAATTATCGTTTTGAGATTTCCAAACTATTTCCCATCATTTCATTGTGAGTAGAGTCGTGAATGCCTACACCTTGGATTTTATAGTGCGGTGATGCCAGCACTTCCCCTTTCCGAAATCACAACCCAGGCGCACTGTGAACACGTGGATGTGCTTCTTCGGTTCAGACCCATTGAAACCCACGCATTTGGTCAGTAACATCCCCTCGATTTTGGAGATGCATCGAGTGCTTCGTGCGTCTGACCGACAAAAGTTCACTGAATCTTGGTTTGAAAGGTTTAATTGTGTTTGTTTTTATTGAAGATCGTGTTGATATGTTTTGAATTGTTTTGAATTGTGTTGATGTGTTTCATGGGTTTCAAGCTTCAAGTGGTTTCAATGCGTTTTGGTGCTAGTGCGTTGTTGGTCATGCCATTGGAGGGTAGTGTTGGATGTGGATTTTATATGATTTTATAGTGTAAGGTGAAGCAAATTTTTGAATACTTTTTGCATCTTTTTGCATGCCTTTTGTTGTGTCCATTTCCTGGGTAACTATATAGATCAAGCAAAACATATCAAAACTGCTTTTAGATTGCTTGGACATGTTGCATTGATATTATTTTGGACATGCTTGGACTATTTTATTTCAATATACAGATGAATCTAACAGGGTTTGTCTTCACTTTGGTTGACTTCCCCTACGCTATAAAAGTCTATAAAATAAAGATACGGTACATGAAAATTTCACAATATGCTGATATGCTCCTGTGTTGCTTCACCATGCTGTGTTTCATTATTGTCAGTTCTGAATTAGATTCAATTGGTGTCAAGCGCGCCCCCGCCAGTTGGTACTGCTCCTGCTTCGCTTTGCAATTCAGGAAAGGCTGAAAAAACGGAACTTGCGGCGAACCAGACCCAAAGTTTACCACAAAAAGATCACAAAACGCAACGGGGAGCCTGGATGGCAGGGATGCCGGGACCTAGCAAGTTCGGCAGCGTATCCGGCTCGGTTCTGCCACGCTATCCTGAACCTCTGGTCTGACCAAGTCATGGCCGACAGCTTGTTCTAAGCACAGTCTGAGCAAGTTCAAAGAGGTAGGTTCGTGGCCATTGCCACTTTTCAGTGTGTTTAGATGTGTTTAGTACATTCTTGTACCATATTCCGCAGAGGCTTGTGCAAAGCCGAAGCCACCGGTACATTTCCATGACGGTTTCCAAGCTGGCCTGGCAAGGCATCCTCAACAATCATATGCCAGCAGCTTGCGGGTCAAAAGGAGGCTGAAAATTGAACATGTGAGAGTGTTGTATCAGAAGAAAGTTGATTTGAATTGAGGGCAATTGAACACTGTTGAACTATATATACGGATATATACGGAATTATACGGATATATACGGACTGTATATATATATATATATATATATGATTATAATTGATTATATATAGATATCTATTTGTTTAACATTATATGAGATGAATTAATATTACATGATACTGAAATATTTTGATATATTGTATAATTACACTGAAAGAAGGATCTCGCATTCTCTCTGTCTTTACAAAACAGGAAAACCTTCTAAAACATAGCCTGACCCAGCCTCCTGTTGAGAGCTCTGGCGAGCGCCCAAGGTTCCAGAGCCTCCAGAAGATGACCAGGCTCGAATCGTGATTCTTGCGGTGTTGTGCGTTCAAATTGCATGAAATGTGTTTTGATGGCTTTTGTATGTTTCTGCGCCGCTTGTTTAAATATCCTTCTTGATCCCCAGTAAAGCAGACACTTGATGAAAATTGTCTACAGTACTTGTACATAGTCATGCCATGCCATGACCCCGGCATGAAACTTGAATGCTGAAGGATGTTTTCTCATGTTTTCTCAGTTTTCCCCCTTGTCCAGTTTCAATCTACCGTAGTTGCTCTGTAGGATGATCCTTTCTTGCTTGCCGGTCCAGGCTGAAGAGAAGAAGACGGGGAAGCAAGCAAAGGCTGGCAATGCCAAGGCTGATTCGCAACACCATGTATTTCTTTCAGTAGGCCAATGTACTGTACTTACATGCAGCTGCTGTGAGCACAGAGGTAGAGCATGGTAGAGCGATTGAGGATGATTGAGGTATTTGGTGCATTCTGATGCTATTTTCATGGAGTACTGAAGATGTAAATGACATGGGTTTTCATTTTATAAAATGAACATGCGTAAAAGCAGTGTGAGTGACCTGAGTCATGGCTAGGAAATCAAGTTGTGTTTTTGTTTCACCAGTGTTGATCTTTGTTTGCCTGTGGGAATGATGTGGAAATATGTGGACTTATTTTGTTAGCTTCCAAGCAAAGTCTCCATTTTATAGCCCCAAGCAACGCCAAACAATGCCAAACAATGCCAAACATGTGTAAACACTTGTTGACTGGGCATGGGAAGTCTTTTGTGAGTTTCCAAGTGACATGTTCATTTTATAGAACCAAACATGTGTATGTATATATATACATTGATGCTTTCTGACTTGCATTTGCAGGCTGAAGAGAAGAACGCTGCGAAGGAGTCAAAAGCTAGCAAGTCCAAGGCTCATCTGTGGAGAGGAAACCATCGTCGCATGTTGTGGGTGGCTGATATTAGCTGTTGTCACAGTACCATGATACTTTCATATGCACTTTGTTAATCTTTATTAAAATTGATTAAATAATATTAAATAAATAAATAAATAAATAAATATATATATATATATATATATAAATATAATTATGTATATATATGTTCAATTATGTATACAGTACTTCATTTGTCGTTTTGTGTTTGCCTATAGGATTTTTTGTGGAATTCTTTTGTGATCTTCCAAGTGAGATGTCCATTTTATAGAGACAAGCGTGTGTATACAGTTGATTGCAACATATAGCAATTATAGACATGATTGGGCGTGGGAAACCATGAGGCATCAGGCAGATTCTGAAAGATTCTGAAAGATTGTGAAAGTGTGAAAAGTTGTTTCTTTGATGCCAGTGCTAGATATTGCCAGTATATGGGGTTTTTGGGGTTTTGATGGGATTTGTGCTGTTCTTCATTGATTCACTGATGCTGTTTGACTTGCATTTGCAGGCTGAAGGGAAGGACCTTGCGAAGGAATCAAAGGCTAGCAAGTCCAAGGCTAATTTCCGGTCAAGAAATCGTTGTCGCATGTTGTAATTCATTGTAATCGCATGTAATCACAGTATCATGATGCGTCATAGTCAACATGCAATAATAATCAAAAACATGTGTAAACAGATGTAAACAGAGGTAAAAAATGGTAAAAAGATGTAAAAAGATGGAAAAAGATGTAAAAAGATGTAAAAAGCATCTACAAGCAGTGTGACCTGAGTTGCGGCTAGGAAATGAAGCTGTGTTTTTGTTTCACTTTCCTGGTCCTGTGTTTGCCTATAGGAATTCATAGTAATTCTTTGAAGTTCTTTGGTGAGCTTCCAAGTGAGATGTCCATTTTATAGAGCCAGACAATAAGTTGTTTCTTTGATGCTAGTGCCAGATAGTGTCAGTTTATGGGGAATTGGAGGATCTGATCGGATTTGCGTTGTTCTTCATTGATTCACTGATGCTTTCTGACTTTCATTTGCAGGCTGAAGAGAAGAACACTGCGAAGGAGTCAAAAGCTAGCAAGTCCAAGGCTCATTTCTGGAGAGGAAACCATCGTCGCGTGTTAATATTACGATATATTACGTAATATATTGTAATTTTACATTATATTCCTATATATTGTTATTATTTGTTATTTAATATTGCATTTTTAATTATATTTCTTTCATTTTATAGTCAACACGCAATAAAATGTCTAAAAGCAGTGCGAGTGATATGTCTGGTGTCGCGGAAATCCAGTTATGTTTTTGTTTCGCTTTTGTTGTTCTTTGTTTGCCTATAGGAATTTTGTGGAATTCTTTTATGAGCTTCCAAGTGAGATGTCCATTTTATAGAGACAAGCGTGTGTATACAGTTGATTGCAACATATAGCAATTATAGACATGATTGGGCGTGGGAAGCCATGAGACATCGGGCAGATTCTGAATGATTCTGAAATATTGTCAAAGTGTGAAAGGTTGTTTCTTTGATGCCAGTGCTAGATAGTGCCAGTATATGGGGATTTTGGAGTTTTGATGGGATTTGTGCTGTTCTTCATTGATTCACTGATGCTTTCTGATTTTCATTTGCAGGCTGAAGAGAAGAACACTGCGAAGGAGTCAAACGCTAGCAAGTCCAAGGCTCATTTGTGGAGAGGAAACCATCGTCGCATGTTAATATCACGTAATATTACAGTATATTCCTATATATTGTTATTATATGTTATTATTTGTTTTTTAATATTGTATTTTAATTATATGTCTTTCATTTGATAATCAACACGCAATAAAATGTCTAAAAGCAGTGCGAGTGATATGACTGGTGGCTCGGAAATCCAGTTGTGTTTTTGTTTCGCCTTTGTCGTTCTTTGTTTGCCTATAGGAATTTTGTGGAATTCTTTTATGAGCTTCCAAGTGAGATGTCCATTTTATAGAGACAAGCGTGTGTATACAATTGATTGCAACATATAGCAATTATAGACATGATTGGGCGTGGGAAACCATGAGGCATCAGGCAGATTCTGAAAGATTGTGAAAGTATGTGAAAGTGTGAAAGGTTGTTTCTTTGATGCCAGTGCTAGATAGTGCCAGTATATGGGGTTTTTGGGGTTTTGATGGGATTTGTGCTGTTTTTCATTGATTCACTGATGCTGTTTGACTTGCATTTGCAGGCTGAAGGGAAGGACCCTGCGAAGGAATCAAAGGCTAGCAAGTCCAAGGCTAATTTCCGGTCAAGAAATCGTTGTCGCATGTTGTAATTCATTGTACTCGCATGTAATCACAGTATCATGATGCGTCATAATCAACATGCAATAACAATCAAAAACATGTGTAAACAGATGTAAACAGAGGTAAAAAATGGTAAAAACATGTAAAAAGATGTAAAAAGCATCTACAAGCAGTGTGACCTGAGTTGCGGCTAGGAAATGAAGCTGTGTTTTTGTTTCACTTTCCTGGTCCTGTGTTTGCCTATAGGAATCCATAGTAATTCTTTGAAGTTCTTTGGTGAGCTTCCAAGTGAGATGTCCATTTTATAGAGCCAGACAATAAGTTGTTTCTTTGATGCTAGTGCCAGATAGTGCCAGTATATGGGGATTTTGGAGTTTTCATGGGATTTGTGCTGTTCTTCATTGATTCACTGATGCTTTCTGACTTTCATTTGCAGGCTGAAGAGAAGAACACTGCGAAGGAGTCAAAAGCTAGCAAGTCCAAGGCTCATTTGTGGAGAGGAAACCATCGTCGCATGTTAATATTACGTTATTTTACATTATATTCCTATTATTTCCATTTATTTCCTATATATTGTTTTTATATGTTATTATTTGTTTTTTAATATTGTATTTTAATTTTATGTCTTTCATTTGACAATCAACACGCAATAAAATGTTTAAAAGCAGTGCGAGTGATATGGCTGGTGGCTCGGAAATCCAGTTGTGTTTTTGTTTCGCTTTTGTCGTTCTTTGTTTGCCTGTAGGAATTTTGTGGAGTTCTTTTATGAGCTTCCAAGTGAGATGTCCATTTTATAGAGACAAGCGTGTGTATACAGTTGATTGCAACATATAGCAATTATAGACATGATTGGGCGTGGGAAACCATGAGGCATCAGGCAGATTCTGAAAGATTGTGAAAGTATGTGAAAGTGTGAAAGGTTGTTTCTTTGATGCCAGTGCTAGATATTGCCAGTATATGGGGTTTTTGGGGTTTTGATGGGATTTGTGCTGTTCTTCATTGATTCACTGATGCTGTTTGACTTGCATTTGCAGGCTGAAGGGAAGGACCCTGCGAAGGAATCAAAGGCTAGCAACTCCAAGGCTAATTTCCGGTCAAGAAATCGTTGTCGCATGTTGTAATTCATTGTAATCGCATGTAATCACAGTATCATGATGCGTCATATACAACATGCAATAACAATCAAAAACATGTGTAAACAGATGTAAACAGAGGTAAAAAATGGTAAAAAGATGTAAAAAGATGTAAAAAGATGTAAAAAGATGTAAAAAGATGTAAAAAAACATCTACAAGCAGTGTGACCTGAGTTGCGGCTAGGAAATGAAGCTGTGTTTTTGTTTCACTTTCCTGGTCCTGTGTTTGCCTATAGGGATCCATAGTAATTCTTTGAAGTTCTTTGGTGAGCTTCCAAGTGAGATGTCCATTGTATAGAGCCAGACAATAAGTTGTTTCTTTGATGCTAGTGCCAAATAGTGTCAGTTTATGGGGAATTGGAGGATCTGATCGGATTTGCGTTGTTCTTCATTGATTCACTGATGCTTTCTGACTTTCATTTGCAGGCTGAAGGGAAGAACACTGCAAAGGAGTCAAAAGCTAGCAAGTCCAAGGCTCATTTGTGGAGAGGAAACCATCGTCGCATGTTAATATTACATAATATTATGTAATATTACATGATATTCCTATATATATTGTTTTTATATGTTATTATTTGTTTTTTAATATTGTATTTTAATTTTATGTCTTTCATTTGACAATCAACATGCAATAAAATGTCTAAAAGCAGTGCGAGTGATATGTCTGGTGGCTCGGAAATCCAGTTGTGTTTTTGTTTCGCTTTTGTCGTTCTTTGTTTGCCTGTAGGAATTTTGTGGAATTCTTTTATGAGCTGCCAAGTGAGATGTCCATTTTATAGAGACAAGCGTGTGTATACAGTTGATTGCAACATATAGCAATTATAGACATGATTGGGCGTGGGAAACCATGAGACATCGGGCAGATTCTGAATGATTCTGAAATATTGTGAAAGTGTGAAAGGTTGTTTCTTTGATGCCACTGCCAGTGCCAGATAGTGTCAGTTTATGGGGAATTGGAGGACCTGATCGGATTTGCGTTGTCCTGAATTGATTCACTGTTGCTTTTTGACTTTCATGTGCAGGGTGAAGAGAAGAACACTGCGAAGGAGCCAAAAGTCAGCCAGTCCAAGGCTAATTTCCGGTCAAGAAATCGTTGTCGCGTGTTGTGATTTGATGTGATTAGCTCTTATGATTGGCCATGTTAGCTGATTCAAGCTGTCATAATCCCAGTCTTTTGATGCGTCATGCACAGAGCCAAACAGTACCGAAATGTACCAAACATGTGTAAACAGTTGTTGACTCGGCATGGGAAAGCATGAGACAGGAGTTGTTCTGAAATGTTCTGAATATGTCTGAATAGGGTTGCAAGATCTGTTTTCTGCTCTTAGTTATTGCATGTTATAATCAAACGACAATCAACCTGTCGTGCCTGCCAAATCCTGCAGCACGAAGCGATTGAGAACAAAGATCCAAGATTCAGCAGCAAAGTCTGATCCAAGATGATCCAAGATGATCCAAGTATACAAATATAATCAAACATCAAAAATCTTTGAATAAATGTATAATCATGAAATATCATGAACATATATGAATGTAATTGAATGTAAATATTCATGTAATTCATTTATTCATATATTCAATGATATATGTGTATATATATATGTATTTGCGTGCATTGTTTTTCATTATGTCAGGGTCTTTGTTGGCAATTGTCTTGCTTGCTTGCCCAGGCTGACAAGATGCAAATCTGTAAGCAGACCTCGGGGAAGGACCCCTCGTCTGAGGCTGACCCGAGTGAGGGTGAGGGCTAGTCTTGCATGTCGACTTGCAATGTTTTCAACTGTTTTGAAAGGATTTCAAAGAGATTCAAAGAATGAGATATTCTGATAATCTGTCATTTGATAGCATTTGGTAGCTGAACTTGGTTTGTTGATGTTTGTTGTAAAAGGGATCGTAACTGCACTTTTTCATTCTATAGAGTGAAATATAGCTTAAATATATCAAGATGTTAAAACATGTTAAAACTATGATAAAAGTAAGGAGGATGTCCAGCTGCTTGCCTCTTCTGCCAGACGTCCTTGGAAGTCCAGCTTGAAAGCTTTGCGAAGGAGTTTGAAAAGGAGGCTGCCGATTTGATGATGATGATGATGATGATGATGATAATGATGATGATAATGATGATGATAATGATGATGATAATGATTGAAGCTATGTTTAAATAACTATAAAATTGAAAACACACACCAAGCAACCAGGAAAGGTCTTCATTTTATAGGGCCAAACAATATATGTTGATACATGTTGATTATATTTTGATCATAAACATCAATGATAATGATAAGTAATGATAATAAACATATTAAAGTATATTCATTAAGATGTATAAACCCACCTTTTCTCCTTCTCCTCCCCTTCTTCCTCCCCTCCTTCCTCGGCGCCTTCAGCGCCTTGGGGCGCCTCTATGCTGTGCACCTATCCTGTCCTCCTTCCTATCCTCCTCCCCACCTACGGCCTTGTGCCCTCCGGGCGGAAGCGCGGGAGAGGCCATGGGAGCGCGGGGGCGCCGTGCCCGTGCTCCCGAGATCCTTCCCGTGCTTCTGCCCTCCGGGCGGAGGCGCGGGAGAATTTTTTTGGAGGCCCCTGCCGAGGTCACGGGCTTCCAACTCCAGCACTCAGGCGGTAGCCCAGCGCCGTCTTGGACTCCCACGCGGCGCTGGGCGCCTCCAAGAAAATGTTATGTTGGGCCCGCGTCAGGAGGCGGCCTCCCTCGTTACCGCACCCTGGATCCGGCGCAAGCTCTGCCGGAGTCCTTGGGTGGCACCAAGGAACCTGGGCTGTGTCCTGGACTCCTCTCCCCTGTGGCCAAGCCCGCTGTGCACTATACTTGGTCCATGTTAGGCACATAGGTTGGGGAAATGTTGGGGTTTATGGTGGGTTTATGTTGGGAAAAGGGGTGTCTTAGGCACAGGAAGGGTGTTCCTAAGGAAGGTTTGTGTGGAAGGTTTGAAAGTCTGTATCTCCAAGAGCTCTGCTTTTGAGATAGACTTTTGATCTCCTATCCTCACCTTTCCCCACCCATTAATAGATGGTAAATAGATGGTTTTTAGACAAACATTGGACCTGGCTGGAATTTCATGAGTATAACATGATCATAATTGATGAATATAACAGTGATAATCATCAATAATCATAAATGTTGATTATAAACATCAATGATTATGATGATTATGATTAGTAATGATTTTAAAATATATTAAATCACATTAAGATGAAAAAACCCACCTTTTCTCCTTCTCCTCCCCTCCTTCCTGTCCTGTCCCC
>VSDK01005224.1:66592-99092 GCA_009767595.1 Symbiodinium kawagutii | reverse complement strand
TTTCAAAAGTCCAGTCTGAGGATTTTCAATGAAAAAATATTGCGGTTTAAAATAATCAATGATTTCCAAAGTTTTTTTGACAATTTTGTTTGCTTCATCTATCTTTCTTACCCCCTGCTGTTTTGCAATGCTGTATTCCGTGCAAGGCGGACTTGCCCAAATGACATCTATCTCATCTGGCATCAACTGTCTATAGTCCCATTCCAAAACGTCTGTCACAATCTTAGCATCCTTCAAATCCAAGGAAATGACACTATACCCCAGACTGTCTGCAACTCTTCCAACACTTCCTGTGCCACTGAATAGTTCTAATAATGTTTAATTTTTTAATCATTGTTAAAAATATTTAGAAATTAAATTGTTTCATAAACCTTCTTTTCTTCGTCGTATTGAATGCTGTAATACTCCAGTGTTTGTTTTTTAGGCTGTTTGATTTTTCCTTCGTTCAACATCTTCAGGTATTGGTCTTGCTTGTTTTCGTATGTTCCAACCGGTCTGCCTACTTGCTTCTTTTCAAAAAGTTTGTCTATCCTTTCCTTGTCATCTTCAGAATTTACAGGTTTCAAGTTTTCTTCAATTTTTTTGTCAAGGTCTTCAATTTTGATTAAAATCAGTTTCACTTGCTTCGCAAGTTTGGCAATGGATGCAGTCAATTCATCTGAATTACTCATAATTATATATTAATTATTTAGATATTTATTTAGCAGTTTAAAATGCTCGTTTATCAAAATGATTAGATGGCATTGTTTTTGCAATCTAATCATTTTTTTATTTGTTTTTGGGATATATACCTCACTTGGGGAGAAAATTCTGTGCCTGTAAAAAGCTTGCAACTGCTACAACATCAAAAACGAATTCATCTTCTATTGCTGAGATGCTTCTAAGGGCTATTGTATTCAGGACTTATCTGTTCAGGGTAGATGTTCAAAATTAATTAACCACTTGTGGGGATTGAAATGCCACTTTTTCTGTTCTATCAAGTTTCCATTTCAATATATTAATCTATATTTTAATTTTCTTTAATATATTATAATGCAACATCAAGATATTCCAAAGATTGAACCAATCAATGTAAAGCAATATGAATTTAAACAATCTCCTTACAAACAAGCAGACAAACTACCGTTCAGGAGCATTGTTGTTTCAGCATCGCAGGGAGGAAAGGGCATACTCATCCAGAATTTAGTGCTAAAAATATACCGTGGATGCTTTGAGAGAATTTGGGTAGTCAGTCCTACAGCTCACATTGATGAAGCCTACAAGGAAGTAATAAAATACATTGAAAAAGAATTGAAAGTGGATAATAAAAGAGAGCAGTTTCTGTTTGATGAATATAATCCCGAAGCATTATCACACATCATAGACACACAGCACAGAGTGATAGAGTATCAAAAGAAGATGAAGATGAATAAATTATACAGTTGCTTACTGATTATAGACGATTTTGCAGAAGACAAGACATTTATGAGATACAGTAAAATCTTGCACGGCTTATACACCAAATCAAGACACTTTGGACTATCAGTTC
The DNA here is from genome assembly GCA_009767595.1 of Symbiodinium kawagutii. Taxonomy (NCBI): domain Eukaryota; class Dinophyceae; order Suessiales; family Symbiodiniaceae; genus Symbiodinium; species Symbiodinium kawagutii. The sequence continues at coordinate 97,564 of VSDK01005224.1, read as the reverse complement.
TAACAGCCTCGCAAAAACTAAATGCATTAGCACCGATTGTTCGCTTAAACTCAAGTAGCCTATACATATTCAAGTTAAAAAATCAAGCAGAACTGGACACTTTCATTCAAGAACAATCAGCATTAATTGACAAAAAAACTATCAATGAAATCTACAAGCTTGCCACGCAAGAACCCTACAGCTTTTTATTTGTTAAGTTAAGAGAGAGTGATGTCAATAAAATATTTATGGTGCGCTTAGAAAAGGCAATACACATCAGCGAGGATGAACTTGTTTGATAATTTTATTTTAAAATAAAATTATTAAACTAAAAGAGACTATAACTACAAAGATTTAAAGCAGGTAGTTTATACATAATCCTATCAGACTTTTTATTTTCCATTTCTTTTATCTTTACATTTATTTCTTTTATTGCCTTTATTTGTAGCTTATCTATATTTGATATATCTAAATCATTTTTCATCAATATTATTCAGTTCTTCAATGCAGTTATTTTCAATTTTACTTCCTGTTGAACCCATCTATATATACTATACAAGACTTATAATTTTTGATTTTGCCTTAGACTTGGCTTGATATAGTCTTTGAGCGCCTCTTGTAATTCATAAACACTACTTTCTAAATGTTCAATCTTTGATTGCTGTTCTTGGCAACATTTCCATAACAAACAACACATACGCCCATAATTCATACTTAAATAATCTTTACCAGTATCTACTATATTTTCAATATCATTTGGTGTATTTTCTCAAACTTCATCTGCTATAAAACCGATATTGGTTTTCTTGTTCTTATCATCTTTGAATTTATATTTTTTAACATTGATTTTTTTTAATTACCTCACTACAATTTGAATCAAAATCAATAATATCTTCTTTTAATCTTTTATCAGATGTTTCAGTTAAAGCAACACACGTAATATCTTGATTGCTTACCATATCGGTTCTAACTTGAAAATTTGAAAGCGACTGGTCGTAAAACATATAAGTATTTCCATTATACCTAAATGAAACATCATTAGGTTCTAAACTATCGTGAGTATCAAATATATGAGCCTTTATTGTATTACATTGGATAAATTTACCAGTATTGATACTTACATCTTTATCAAATTTAAATATTCCATCGGGATAAGTAGCATCACCAACATCATAAGTTAGTATTGTTCCTGCATTTTGTTTAATAACTAAATTAGTATCACCGATAGTATCTATTTCATCAGTTGCTAAACCTATATTTGTATTTAATTCTACTTTACCATTTTTTAAATAAAAGAAGTCAATACCATTTCTTCTATAACTTACATCACTATTATCTAAACTGTCGTAAATATCTGACTGACAGCCGGTTAAAAGTCTTGTTCTTAACGCTGTCCCTCCTAATTGTATATAATCAATACTATTCCTTTTTAAATATACATCAACATTAGTGCTGCTATCATAAACATTGGATTGAATTTTACAACCATTATCAATCAATACATCTCTTAGTATTCTTAAATCTTCTAATGAATGCCTATACACCATATATGTAATTCTACCGTCTTCAGTTGTATTAGCGCCATCAAAAATAGTGTCTTCAGTCGCGTGTCTAATTCTAAATCTATTGGCAAAGCAGTCATCACCGTGAATAGCATTGCTTGTTATAACATCACCTGCTAAAACAGCGCCAGTATCCATATTAACATATCTGTAAAATGTTATGTCTTCACTACTTCTTTTATAAGTCATATAATTCACCTTCCCATTACCGCTTGAATTACCACCCCAAAAAGGGATATTCACATTGTCGTTTTTACTTCTGTATTCATCACAAAAGAATTTTTCAGTAGTAAAACCTATACCACTTGCCACTTCAACACAAGGAATGACAATAGGCGAAGGGTTAGAATTCAATTTAGATATTCAGTTCCATACCTTCTAAAACTGACATCATCATCACCATAACTATTATAAATATCACATTTCATCTGACCTTGACTGACTAAATTGACATTGTTTTCAGTGATGAAATCAGTAGTAGTTAATGAAACTTTATCAACATCGTTTTGCTTAAAAACTAATGCCACATCACCGGTAGTATTCATAGCATTTGTTTTGACAGTATGGCCGTTCAACTCAATATCACAATTGAATTTGACCAAAGTTTCTTTAACTTCAATTTCTGTTATGTCATTTCTTTTTATCAGTAAATCAGTATTAGTCCAAGTATCTATTACATTACTTTTTAAAGCCGAGCTATGTAATTCAACATCTTTATCAATTTCAATTTATCACCGGCAACACTCAATGTGATAAAGTCATTGCTATTAATCTGAAACTTTAAATCAGTGCCACTGTCATTATTGCTAATAAAATTTCCCTTCAATGATGTAAATATCATATCGGATACATTCACCTCTTTTGAAAATAAAATATCATCTTCCAATTTTCTAAACCTCATAAATTCCTCACCGTTTCTTAAATACAAAGTGCTACTATTATCAAAAGAGTTATAAGTGTTTGCCTGAACCTGTGATGGTGCCACTAAATCAATGCCACTATTCAATTCTAAGCTGCTACTTTTCAAATAGCAAATATCAAATGTATTTCTTTTCAATGTTATATCGCTAATACTATAACTATCAATGATGTTTGTTTTTACATCATCACTTGCTCTAATATTGACACCGTTGATATAATTTGAACTATCTAATGAAAATACACTCATATTACCTCCGATTTGAGCATCACCATTCACATAGAAATCTTTATCACTACCAACAGCATTTAATACAATTTTAGAATTGCCTAATATATGTCCTATCCTCAGTGTCCCTGCTATATCCTGCGGATTATTAATATTCAATTTGGCATTCAATAGATTATCTACCTCTGTTTGATTGTAATAATTAGTTAGGTCAGCGCCTCCACCGCCTCCTCCTCCTTCAGAAATTGCTGTATCTACAAAACTTTCTGTTGCTAAATTACTGCTTCCAGTATTTAACAACTTAATAAATTCAGTGCCTACAAATCTGGTTGAGCCATCTAAACTTACCATTAATATATAAATTATAGATTATCTTTTTTTAGTTTTTGTTGAAAACATATTTTTGCAAAGGTTGTTGTATTTCTCTTGCTTTTGCTTGATGTATTCGTTTTGCAATTGTTGGTAATGTTGCTGTAGTGTCGGCATAGGGGCAGAAGGTATAGGTTTAAAGACTTGATTTTTAACAGGGGCGCTTACTGTTGGTTGTGGTTCTTCTTCTTCATCATCTTCTTGATAGATGGGTTGAACCACTGGTTTTGTTTTCGGTTTTGGTTTTGCTTTCCCCTTTGGATTTGCTTGCTTCTTGATTGGTTTGTATTCATATTTATCTTCTGAACAATGCTCGTCGTGATAATACCTAAAATTCTTGTAGGTCATACTTTTATCACAGGTGTTGCACTGGACTTTGGTTTTGGCTTTGGCTTTTGCTTTCTCTTTTGGCGTCAGTTTAGGCTTTGTTTCTTCTGTTTTTGTTTCTTCCTTTGCTTCTTCCTTCACTTCTTCAGTAATTTTGTTTGTTGCTTCTACCTCTTCTTGTTTGGCTTCTTCTTCGGTTTCTTTAGGTTCTTCTACTTTGGCAGTGTCTTCATTTAAATCTATGACTTGTATTGACATATAGAATAAGATAGATATTTTTCTTAAAATATTTTTATTTTAAGAAAAAATAAATCAGGATATGGTCATCTCTTTCAATTTAAAATTAATATGACGGGTGGTCAAATACTAATGCAAATTCAAGGGGTATATTGTATAAGTTAATTGTTTTGCTCTTCTCATCTGTTAATCTGAACGAAAGTCTCTTGAGGTTTTTATTAGAGACATCAATGTAGTCTGATTGCATACTTCCACTATGTGCGTCATTAACAACTCCTCCTAATTGCTGGTCTATGAGAATTTTACGGATTATGGAAGATGAATAAGTAGAAGGGCTACTGTATCTGTGGTCAGTCAATTCAGGTGAATTCAGGTATAGCGCTCTAAAAGGGATAAGGTTAAGATATGAAGAAGTCCAAGTGGTCAAGCCCCCACTAGTAGCAACAAAATTACTCAGCAAATAGTTTATTGATAATAAATAGCTTGTATTGTAGTCAGCATCATTTCTATTCCATTCACTGCCTACATCACTACTTAATTCAGTATCAGTCGGAATTTTCAGTTTAAAGTTCAAACCATCTGCTACTTTAATCTCCACTGTTCTTGTGGCACTTGAATAAGCATAAACAAATATGTCATTACCAGCATTCAAATCCCTAACTGCATCATTCAACTTACTGACAATGTCATAGCTCAATTGTTCGGCAAAATATATCTTATTGGATAAATCTAAAATAACACATCTTAATAAAGTATCAGTATTGTCATAAAGCATTGCATAGAACTTTTCAAAGAAGCCTACCTCAGTGGTCTTCCACACCGTAGGCAGTGAACTCCTCCTAATTGCTGGTCTATTAGAATTTTACGGATTATGGAAGATGAATAAGTAGAAGGGCTACTGTATCTGTGGTCAGTCAATTCAGGTGAATTCAGGTATAGCGCTCTAAAAGGGATAAGGTTAAGATATGAAGAAGTCCAAGTGGTCAAGCCCCCACTAGTAGCAACAAAATTACTCAGCAAATAGTTTATTGATAATAAATAGCTTGTATTGTAGTCAGCATCATTTCTATTCCATTCACTGCCTACATCACTACTTAATTCAGTATCAGTCGGAATTTTCAGTTTAAAGTTCAAACCATCTGCTACTTTAATCTCCACTGTTCTTGTGGCACTTGAATAAGCATAAACAAATATGTCATTACCAGCATTCAAATCTCTAACTGCATCATTTAACTTACTGACTTGGAATGACAGAATGAACGACTTTACAAGGAACTTGAATGAGCACTTTAGGCAGAACAGAACACTATACGCAGAAGAAAGGAATGTGGGGAACAAGGAAGCCATTGAGGATAGGAGGGGCTTATGGAATGCCTATTCGTCCCCTACAGGATTATACAAGACAGGCAAGACCCTTTACATATCAGGAACAGGTGGAAAAGATGGCAGTATAACAAGAGACATAATGGATGACCTATTATTATTGCCCACAAGAAATGCCCACCACACAGAAAAATACAGAGACGCAATGAAAGAAATAAACGAAAGTCCAGAAGTTAGTAGGCTGGTCGGTCATTCCCTTGCGAGTGCTGTTATAAACAAAATCAATGAAGAGCAACCCAACAGATTTAATAGCACCACTTATGCCACACCTACAATCAAGAAGAAGAGAAAAGGAAAGCAAGACCCGCGCAGATTGGATTATAGAAACCCCACAGATGTTATAAGCATCTTGGACGGCTATGCTGAGACAAGTGATTTAAAAGAAATGAACCCATTAATGAGCCATAGCTACATCAATTTTGAAGGAAACGGGAGAACTGCTATTAATCCTGGAACTGCAATTAGCAATGGGTTTAATCCAAATCATTAATAAAAAACATAATTAAAATCTAAATCTTAATAATAATGTTAAACCGTAGAACACAACATAACAAGCAAGATTTAACCCTTTTCAAGGGTAGAAACCAATATAATAAGGTAATGAAGGAAATGAATCAAGCGCCTAAGGAATATGAAGCAATAAAACTATTGGTGGAAGAGAAAAATAATACTATAGCAAATATTCAATCAAATAATACTAATAAACAATCTAAAAATAAATACAAATTAAAACTCATAAAAAATAATCTAAATTAACAATATAAGTTATGGATAATATCATCAGTGAAAGTTCTGACCAAATGATTAATCAATTGAACTTTGGGCTTCCAGAGACCAGTCAATATATCACTTCCAGACGCTTTGTTAATTTCTTCCCTTCTGGTTCCAATGTGTATGCACCTAATCAAGGAAATAAAAATATAAGATTTAACCTTTCGGCAGATGACAACAATTACATTGATTTAAGCAGTATCAGGGTTTTTGCCACCTTGCAGAATACAGACGCAGACCAAACACACTTCTTGAGACCATTAGCAGGGTTGCATTCATTCTTCCAACGCTATATGCTGAATGTAGCAGGGCAACAGGTTCAAGACATCATAGAATACAACAGGCACTGTGAATTGTATGAATGCTTGAAGCCTAAAAATGTTAGAGATATGGATGACATTGAAAGCGGGGCCAATCCAAGATGGGATGCTGATTTTCACGACTATGCCAATGGGCTTGATGTGTTCTTGCAACCAAAAACCACAGGAGACACTGACGGTGGAGGAGCAGGAGCAGTGACAGTTTATACAACAGGCGACCACAACGAGTGGGGTAGAGTTGATAAGAGATATACAAGACATTCATTGACAGGAATACCAGGCGCTAATGGTAAAGCCCGATTTTCTCATAAACCTTGCTGTGGCTTATTGAATTCTAACTATTACATCCCATTAAGATATGCGCCATTGGAATTGCAGTTTCAAATTGTGTCAGATGGAACTGAACCAGTTGTAGTGCCAAACGGAACAGGTGGAGCAGGACAAACAGACAAAGAAGGCTATTACTTCCAAGCCGGCAATACTTCTACAACTTGGGAATTAAACAATGTTTTCATTAGAGCAGAAATTATTACCTTGGACAATACTGTCAATAATAATATTGTAAAACATTTATTAGATGGCCAGTCCTTAAAATTAGTCTATCCACAATACCACACAATCACGCAATCCTTCAACGCTGGCGGTGGAGAAATCAATATGAACATTGTTAAGTCATCTTCTAAACTGACTGGTGCATTCATTACATTATACAGAAGTCCAAGAACAGGCACCTTTGATGCAAGATTTTTACCAGATAATTATGTTTATAAACGCTGGAACTATATGTATAACCCAATGATTAACAAAAGAATAAACAACAGTGGCGCTGCAGACACAGATGCCCTAAGAGGTGAAGGCTTTCAAGCCTGGTCTAAGAACTTATCGTGGCAAATTCAGTTAAGCAACTCGCAAAAATACCCTGAATTCGAATCACAATCATTAGCAGAAACCTTTTATTATTTGAGAAGGGCTATACATTATATGAATGAAAATCAAGACAGTCTATCATTCAGTTATAAGCAATACAGAGAAAACAAATTCGTAATTGGAATGTCGTTTGAGAAAATGGCTGATGTGAATTTTACAGGTTATAATAGTAAGCTTAGTGGAATAACTAACTTCAAAATTAAAGGGACTGAAGGACCACTGCCTGCCGGTGAGGAAATTCAAGAATTGTTTGTGCATTTAATTAGCGAAGCAGTGTTGGAAATTAGGGAAAGTGGAAGTGTTATATACGATTAGTTCTTTTAATTTTACTTAAATTAATTACTTTAATTTATGCTTAAAGAATAGCTTATTATAGTAATTAATACCATCAAATGCCACGTTATACAGTAGATTATACAAACACGTATTTTTACAAACTTATTTGCAGAGATTTAAACATTAAAGATTGTTATGTTGGACATACCACAGATTTTGCTTCAAGAAAGCGTCGTCATAAATCAGGGTGCAACAATGCAAACGGTAAGCATTATAATTTGTATGTCTATCAATTTATTCGTGAAAATGGGGGATGGGAAAACTGGGATATGATTTTGTTAGATACGCTAAAATGTGAAAATAGTTTAGTTGCCAGAGCAAAAGAGAGAGATTTTATTGAAGCAAACCATAGCACATTAAACGGTGTTAAGCGTCCGTATGCTACTAAGGAAGAACTGTATGAAACACATAGAACATATAATGAAAATAACAGAGAACATAGAAATGAAGTTCTACGAAACATAAACAACAATTTAAGAAATAAATATCCTGAAAGATACAAAGAATATGATAGGAAAAAATATGAAAAAAAGAAAGAACAAATATCAAAAAGAAACAGTGAAAGAATTGTTTGTGAATGTGGTATGGAAGTATGCCAAGGTGCTTATACTAGACATTGTAAATCTAAACATCATCAAAATTATCTAAATAATAATATAGAAAATAATGTTCAAATTCCAAAAGAAGAATGCCAAGACAGGAGCCAAAGTTCATCTTCACAAGTCACCACTGAATTATAGCCCATTTACGTATCAAGACACAACATATTTAGAACATTTACACCACCAACTTAAATTAAGAAATTCAAGAGAAGCAATGTTAAGTTTAAGGAAAGATATGATAGAAAGTAACAACAGAGCAAATTTTCAAGGTGAGGTGGATAAAATCAAAAGAGAGTTAGAGCGTCCAAATTTACCTTATGCTACAAAAGAACATTTAGAAGAAAGACTGAAAGGATACAGGGATTTATTTAAATTCTAATTAACATCAAATAAATTATCTAATTTATTTTATATTAATGACCGTAGTTTTAGAGAATATTAACCCCTATTCCAAATACGGATTGAAGAGGAGACCAACTTATGATGAAATTATAGGATTGATAGGAGAAAATGAAACCTTAACAGGAACACTGCCAGACAGGACAGCAACAAGATTTAAAGCAAGTCAAGAAGGCAGTTTTTTTGATGGTATGGATAGTTTAGAAATTTTGAAAGAACAGCAACATAGGATTGTGGAAAGACAAGTGAGAGAGCTACTGATGAGGCAAAACTTAGGAGGAGGGACATATAGCATCGCCAGACTACAGCAACAAAGGAGAGAAGCAACTACACAACCAGAGACAGGATTTGAAACAGACACAGGAACGAGTGAGGTGTCAATACAGGCAGAGTTAGAAGAAACAGCAAGACGAAGAGAAGAGCGAGAACAGCAGACAGGAGAGGCCCACAGACAAGGAAACTTCTTAACAAGGGGAGCATCATCTGTCATAGGTGGTTTAGTTAGTGGAGTAGGTGGAGTATTAAGCAGAACAAACAGCAACAGAACAGTAGCATCAGCAACACCAAAAACAAGACCAGCAACACCAAAAATAAACTCAGAACCAGAATTTATAGACATATCCACCGACGCAGAAAATCACACCTCAAATGAACCATTTGAGTTAAGCAACTCTACAAAAGTTAATATGATGAGCCGTGAAAAACTAAAAATACAATTGTTTTTGAGAGGAATTGAAGTAGAACCTGATGAAGACATACAACGCCTAAGAGACCTTGCAAACCTAATAATTAAAGAGGGCAAGTGGAGAAAGAACCTATCAACAGGTCAAGTAGCAAAAAAGGCTAAGCAATACTCCAACAGGAACCTAGCAAGAGGCTCAGGTGAATAGACTGAAATTAAAATCAATAATATTATCTAAATAATATTAATAAAAATGATTTTAGTTAAAAATAGACTGAAAAGATTAAAGAAAGACAACGAAGATGATATGCTTCATTATCTGAAATATTCGCATTTGGATACCAGAAGTAGCAACAGAAGAAGTGCCCACCGCTTCCAATCAAAACCCTTTCAGAAGAGGAAGGAGCAGAAGCAGAGATGGAGATGATAATGATTACAACCCCGCAAGTTCATCTCATCAAGACCCTTTCAGAAGAGGAAGGAGCAGAAGCAGAGATGGAGATGATAATGATTACAACCCCGCAAGTTCATCTCATCAAGACCCTTTCAGAAGAGGAAGGAGCAGGAGCAGGGATGATAGTGAATATGAACCCGATGATGATTTAGGAGAAAGATTAATTAGAAGAGGAGCAAGCAGAAGCAGGAGTAGCACACCAAAAGCATATCCAAGAAAGAAAGACAACAATCCAAAAAAGAAAAAATAATTAATGATAATTTATTTATCATTAATTATCAATCAATAGCAGTCAAAAGGACAAAATTGTTTCCTTTATACTTTCTGTTGGCAGGTTCAGGCTTTGGTTTTTCTTCCACAGGATTAGCCAATTGCTTTTTTTGCTTTTCTATTCTTTTCCGTTCCCTCCAGTATTCCCTTTTTCTTTCCATATACTCGGGGTCTTCTTTCATTCTGTGGTAGTATAGGCGCTGATACAGTGCCATCTGCTCTCTTATTTCATCAAGGGTCAAGTCCTCAATTCTCTTGCTCTCCATATTTACTTAATATTATTAGGCATTATGTCTTTAAGCCTGTTTTCAATAAATTTTAATTAATCTTCTAAATGGAAAATGGTTTAAAGAAATACTAACACAATATATTATTATAATATACTTATATGACATCTAAAAATATAAAGAGAAATTTAGAAGTATTAGAGGGGCTTGCTAAGGATGCTAAAGAAGATGTCAAGGACCAAGTGAGTAAAGTCATTCAGTGGTATAAGGACAGGAAGATTGCAAACAGAGACACTGCCAAGAAGTTTATTAATGACTTGATGGGTGACAACAAGAGGTCTGTCACATTTGCAAAAAAAAGGTTTGACAAAAAGTTTGAGCAAATAGAAGGCAAAGCGCCACTGAATGAAAGAATGAGAATAAACAGATACAAAAAAGATTACAACATCACATTTTTGTTGTATGGACGCCACTCAGGACAGGAGAGAATAGCCTTTAAGGACAACCAAGGGGACAGCCATAGTCTATTAGCCCTATCACAGCCACTTCAAATTACCTTAAAAAATGTTAGGGATGAAGACAAGCTAAGTGAAACACTGGTGAGAAAATACGTTGCCATTGATAAATTTGATTTGTGGGTAAAGGACTTGAAAAGAAGATTGAAACTTAAAAAGGGTGACATTGATAAGATTACAAAAAAAGAATTTGATAGATTGAATACAAGGGAGGCTTGGAGAGAGGAGACAGGAACTACAGAAGAAGAGAGAAAGAGAAGAAAGAGCAAGACTACTGACAGAAGGTTTGACTTGATGCACGATACAAATTTGTTTAATAAATTGCTAGACAGACTTGTTTTGAAAAATAAAGAGCTGATGCAACAATACCCTAACCTTGAAGACTACACCACCGCCATCAAAATTACTGACATCAGTGATGTAACAAACAGTGGAGGTGGAGAGGATGAGACAAAAAGGAAATTAAAGGATGGTGATGAAAAAAGCCTATATCATTATTCAATCTGGACCGACTTAGATGTAGATGCTGAATATTTTGTTAGTGCCATTGAGAACAAGGAGCACACAGAAGGTGAATGCTGGATTAATACAATGTCAGACCACTACAAGGATACGCTGATGAGCAGTAAGAAATGGGAGAGTAAAAGAATGACAAGAGATAAGATTTTGAAAATGATGAACCTGACAGATGAAGAGTTTAGAACCAATGGTGCTTCTGTTGAAGATATGGAACCGGTGTTTAAGGAGTTTAAGCTCGCAGTCAGACTGTATAACTACCTTGGACAGAAGATTTATAGTTAGGACCCTGAGGTGAAAAACAAAAATATTCCTGTGTTATTTGGATTGATTAAGGGCAACCACATCTACACAATGAATGATAATATTATGAGCATCTCAAGAAAGAACCTTGAAGAAGATATGAAACTAGTAGCTTCTACTGACTTTAAGCTTAATAGCAAAGATAAGCCTGTGAAGTATGACTTTTTCAATGACATTGATGATGTGATAAAAATCGTTAAGGACAATGAGGAAGAGGGTGAGGTGAATTTAGTCAGTAGCAAAGATTTAAACTGCATATACTGCCAATTCAAAAGGGCCAAGTATGAGCCCAAAATCACAATGGGTGCAGGAGGGACTGTCTCATCACTGAAGCTTAAATTTAACAAACTGACAATAAACATCAGAAGCCAGAGCCTGATAGAATGTGCTGTGGATACTTGTGTGAATAGCACTGATGCTGATATGTTCAATGCTGTCAATCAGGCCTTTTTTGATTTCAATAAGGGAATGTTTAACCCCAACCACAGGTCGTATTACAATAATGATGACTTGAATATTTTTTCCACTGCTCATACCATAGCCCCCAGTGGATATTTGCAAACCATAGGGGGTTATGAAAGCAAGTATGTTGAATTGGATAGGAGAAAAGCATACACAAAATCTACCATTGACACCGTTGAAATTCCTGTTTTTTCGGAATTTGACATTTGGAGGAAGTATAGTTATGAGCGCAATGATTTTAGCAAGATGAACGACTTAACTTTATATCTTGTTAAAAGCAAGGTGAGAAATATGTTTTTTAACAGAACCTACAATTTAATCTACGGAAAATTTCTACATAAATACATTGAAAATGTTGAAGTCATCTACTACAAAATACCATCTAATGTTTATAAGGTGAATTATAAACAGTTGGTTAATGACTTGTGGAATTCAAAACTGGATGAAGACAGGGAGAAGGATATGAAGAAGAAAAAGATGATTGCTTGCATCAATATTGGACTATTGGAAAAGCAGAGCAACACTGCCAAGAAGTCTTTAGTCTTTTCAAAAATGGTTGATGCCTTCTACTACCAAGAAAAATACGGCGGGAACATCAACATCATCAATGAATTAGAATATGACAAAAGCCTTGCTGGATATACTACAGTCTTTGACAGTGATGAAGAAGAAGAGGTGGAGACTTATGAGACAGGTCTAGTAGGTGAAGAAAAGCACTATGTATTAAACATATCTGACACTCAAAAATTAAAGAACGGATACAGGTTTATTAAAGAACTGATTTTGCAGATGCACAACTACGATATGAATGAGGCTTATGAGAACTTGATAAAGAGTAATGTTGCAGTGTATTCAGTGAAAACAGATGCCTTTGTCATTGACAAATGTAATCTGAAAAAAGCTAAGGAAGTGCTAAAATTTGGAAACGACATTGGAGACTGGAGATATTCTGATAAGTTCAATTTTCCATCTAAGGCTTTTGCCAAGCAACCAAGCTTCTTATGTGATATAACTGAATATGAGAATGAAACCGGTATAGTCAGAGATGAATGGAATACTGATGAAATCATAGATGAACATATATTGAACAATAAGAGGCTGATGATTAGGGCATCCCTTCCCGGGTCTGGAAAATCCTATATATGTAAGCATATGCAAGAGAGAGGTTGTAAGGTTTTATTTGTGGTGCTTACTAACAATTTGAAGCAAGAATGCGGGGCTGAAGCAATGACAATAAATAAGTTTTTTGGCATATCTTATGGTGATGAGAAGCTGGAAAAGTTTGATTATTCTGATTATGATGTGATAGTTTTTGATGAGATATATTTTCATAATGTAGGTAAGTGGGCTTTAATCTGGGACTTTGAAAAAACAATCCTGATAAAACTATATTAGCTATTGGTGATACAAAACAATTAAAAAACCCAGAGACAGTGAGCAATACAATAGGCTTTGAAAAATACGCTGACCACTGTATAGATTTGATGTTCAGAAATAACATTATGCTATATGAGTGTAAGAGACTGAAGACTGAAGAAGATAGAAATAAGTTAAAAGATATTAAGAGATTGATTTTTAACAATGAACCTATACTGAATATTATTGAAAACTATTTTGGGTGGGATGATGGCAGTGAGATATGTGAAAACAACATAGCCTACACCAACAAGACTTGTAAAGAGGTGAGTAACAAGATTAGAAAAATGAAAGGCATAGAAGATGAATATGTGATAGGTGAATGTTTAATATGCCGAAAGTATATTAAGACTAAAGGAACCAAATTCAATGTTAATTTTAAATTTATGATTTCCAATATTCTTGGTAATATTGTTGTTTTAAAAAATGTGGCTACTGGGGAAAAGCAAAACATAGAACTAAAACTATTGAGGAAGCACTTCATATATGCTTACTGCTACACTTGTCATAGCAAGCAGGGCTGTAGTGTTGATGATGATATTGTAATATATGACTGGTCTAAGTGGTATGTGTGTAAGAACTGGTATTTCACCGCAATTACAAGGGCAAGAGATTTAAATAGAGTTAAATTTTATAAATATGATGCTGATGAAAATGATATGAGTAAGATTAGAGTAGAGACATATTTTAGAAATAAAGTAATGAGCTATATAAAGCAAGATGAGAGAGCAGGTAGAGATGTAAGCAATGGAGATTATGTAGATGAAGATTTTTTGATGGACTTAATGAACACCCAGTGCCAAAACTGCAATGAACCGCTGACCATAGATTTTGATGAGGGTAGGATTGTTTCTAACATAACTTGTCAGAGGGTTAATAACGACTTAGGACATTTTAAAGATAATTGCAAAGGTTTTTGTCATCAATGCAATTGTGCTTTTTCAAATAAAATATCATTATAATATATACAATGGATAGTAAAAAACAAAAGATAATTAATGATATATATTTTGATAGGGCAGGTTTTCAATCCAAAGCCAATACCCTTAAGGATGCCAGAGAGAAGGATAAGACAATAAAGATGTCAGATGTTGAAGATTTTTTAAAAAGAATGTTGAAATAAAAAGAAAGCAGAGAGGCTGGAACTCCTTTATAGCACCATACAATAAACATACTTACCAGATTGACTTGACATTTTTTAGAAAGGAAGATTTTGAAATCAAACAAAAATACTATATGGCTTTAACTTGCATAGATGTATTGAGCAAGTATGCCGTTGCAATACCATTGAAGACTAAAGACACTGATGAAATAATAGAGGCAATGAAGGAAGCAATAAGAAGAATGGGAGGTAAAAGCAAAATTATTTTCAGTGATGACGAGGGAACATTGAGAGGGGAAGTGTTCAGAGAATTTGTTGAAGGTGAAGGTATGGAACTATATAGAACAAGAGGTAAAGCGAATTTTGTTGAGAGATTTAATCGCACCCTAAAGGATATGTTGTTCCGTAGAATTGAGGCAGATGAAAAGAAAGGTAAAGAAAATATTGATTGGTCTGACTATCTGCCTGAAGTGATTTTGACATATAATAACAAAATGAAGCATTCCGCTACAAATATGACACCTGCAGAGGCAAGGAAAGAAAAAAATGAATTTAGAGCAAAGCTAAACGTAGCATCAAAAGCAAGGAAGGACAGGATATACCCAGAGTTGGAGGTTGGAAGCAAAGTGAAGATTATAAGAAAGAAGAGGACAGGAGAGAAAGAAAGGACCAGTCATTTTCTACAAGGGGAATATACTGTAGAGGCAATCAATGAGAAATTAGGGCAAAAGTATTACACCATTGCTGATTTTAATAGGCCCTTGCTAAGACACGAATTACTTAAAGTGTAAAAATCCTATTTTTGGAAAATGGCTTAAAGAGATATTACCTATATATATTAAAAGTGAAATGGAAGATTATATAAGATGTCCCAGTTGTAAATCTAAAAAACCTGAGAAGATGTTCCAGTATGGACGGGTATGCTGTGATAAATGTAAAGACTACAAAAGGGCTTGGAACAAAAAGAGGTCAGAAGAAATAAATGCAAAATATCCAAAAACATTTTGTGAGTTTTGCAAATGGAACATCAGGGATGAAAATTGGGAAAGGCATATTTTATCAAAGTGTCATCAAATAAATTTACAAAAAAGAGAAGGTCAGTAGTTTCATTTTATAATTCCAAAACTACAAAAAAATAAGTTGTAAATTTCCTTACAATTTTGATAAAAATATTCAAAAATTTTTTTTTCATCATCATCTTCATCATTGTCATCTTCATTTCATCTTTTTCCCCTCCCCTCCCTTCATCATCATCCCCCAGAACGTGGAGGATAGAGAGATGGGATTACTCCTTGTGATGGTTTATTGGTTGATGGTTGAGATGATGTCTAAGGGTAGGAGTAGGAGAAGACATAGGTTGGTGTAGGAGTGGAGTAGGAAGGGTTTCCAGCAGGGTTCAGGGTTTTTTGTGGCCGTCCGCGCAGCGGCCATAGGATGCTTTTTTTGGGGGTTCTCTTTTTCCTTGGCATCGTCATCAAGTTCTTTAAGGTGCGCCTTGGAGGAGGGATGGGTCAGTGGCAGACAGCAACCTGCAAAGCTTAACAGTTGGCACGGAGAGTTCAACCAGAGCTTGGAAAGCAGTGACGTTGGTGACTTTTACTTGTTAGGGCTCAAGAGTTTTTTTTTGCTCCACTTGTGTTTTTGACTGACGGAATGGCGCTGTCAGTGTCCCTTCACTTCCAGAGTGAGAGACGATGCAAGTTCGTCAAGAGGTTTGAGATTGAAGAAGAGATGGAGGGAAAGACAGTGATGGACCTGAAGACCTACATGTGTCAGTGGTGCGAAAACCACGCCAATTTGAGAGCTGTCACAAATGTGGAGCTCAAGGTGTTTGATGGCGACGCCTTGAAAGGCAACAGCGACACCCTTGAGAATGGACAGCATCTCAAGGTGGTCTATGAAAGTCTTACTGTGCAGTTGGCCCGAGCCATTGAGAATGAACCCCGTATGGAAGAGGCAGACAGAGCCTTCCAAGAAGCGTTGGCACGAGGAAGGCAAGGCACTTTGTCACCGTCCAGCTCAACATCCAGTGAGGCGGTGCGCAAGTTCTATGTTTTGGTGCAGGACGAGAACGACAGAGATGTGGCAGAGCTGTTGGATGTGGCAGGAACCACGACCTTGGAGGAGCTTGCATTGGATTACCCAAACATTGCAGACACCCAATTTACTATGAGAATTGTGACCAATGCAGTTGGCGAGGAAGCTTCAACTGTTGCAGGGGAAGAGGCCTCTGCTTCTGGTGGCTATGCCGAGCCAGACGGTGAGCCAAGTGGTGCTCAGTGGAAGCTTACTCTGAAGTTTCCGGGGCAAGGTGCTATGGCTGACAGGGAGGTCACGACTTCTCCAGATGTGAGTGTGGCAAGGCTTCGGGCAACCATTGCGGAGGCAACCTACACCTTTCCTGTGGGAAAGGTGACCAAGAAGAAGTTAGAGGGCAAGGAGCTGAACTTGACAAATGCCACTACGGCTTCAATCCTTGACAACAACCGCGTGAAGGTGAAAACGGTCTTGACAGACGGGGCGGTCATCAATGTCACTTTCAGGGGGCAAGCTGGTTGCAAAAATGTCATCACCACAGGCCAGAAGCAAGCCTTCAAGAACTTCCTTCTTGATGAGAAGCGCAAGGCCATTGCAAAAATGGTTCAGGACTTGACCGCGCGCACCAGTGACACAGGGGATGTCACAGTGGCACATGTCATCAACCAAGCCAAGGAGAAGGGAAACAAGATGTATGCAGACTATGAGACAAACATCAAAGGTGCTATGACGAAGTTGCTTCACACTATGTCTGTTGAGGAGTTGCTGGATGTGAAGAATTTCAACACCAACAAAAAAGATGCCAGAGCAGATGGCGTCTGTGAGAAAATCCTCAAGGGCAATGCGCGTGAGTTTGCCAAGCTCTGCGCTGACATCACCGAAGTTGAGAAGGCCTTGGCTTCAATGGTGAATTTGACATTCACCGCGAATTTCTTCAAGGAGAACTCCCAGTATGACTGGAAGGGCTTCATCAAGATGATTGACCTGATGCTGGCGCAGAAGGGGCACGTTGTGAGTGAAGCATCAGAGCCCAGTGGTGAGCGCACGGATGTAGCGATGTGAGTTTCACAGATGGATTTTGGACAATCTTTTTGCTTGGCATCATTAGGCTCTACCCTAGCAGGTTGCAGTTTGTAACCCACTAGGTTGCAGTTTGTAACCCACTAGGTTGCAGTTTGTAACCCCTAAGGTTGCAATTTGTAACCCATAAGGTTGCGATTTGGAAGAGCCTAAGCTGTGCAACATTGCTTTCGCTGTCATTGCGAGACTTGGGAACAGATGACGCATTGAAGCGGTGGCAAGAAAATAGCAGATGAAGTTTCACTTTTTGCCTCTTTTGTTTTTGGAACTTTTTGCCACTTCTTTTTTGTAGTTTTTTTTTGGTAATCCGCCACCCGCCTTGCAGGTTGGACTACACGTGGTGGGCTCTCAGAGGGGGCCGGCCTCTCTGGGAGCTTTTTCCCATAATATTTTTTGATGATAATTGGTTTGGTTTTTGGGGTTTGGTTTATGATGGATGATGGTTGATGTTGGGGGGCGGGGTGGAGGATAAAAAGATGGGATTACCTAATGCTTACTGATATCCTGGTTCCTTGGGAACTGCAATCTATGCTTGTGGTGAAGAGGGATGCAGCTTGTACAATCATTCGTGATGCGCTTGGAATCAAATCACCACGTACTGCTAGTAAGAGAGCGTTCTCTTTCAGCAGATTCATTGCGTGGCTACAAGCGCAGAATGAGGAGTTTGCAAACCTCTCCAGGAAACATGTATTGCAGTTTCTAACTCCAGATGGCTTAGATGATTTGCCGCCAACTTTGGGAACTTCACTTGTGGAATGCTTTAGGTTTGCTCACTATGTACTTGATATCAGACTGCCTGAAAATGTCCTGCAAGATAGGCAAGTGATTGGACGAGTGCAGCGCCTCAGAATGACAGGTGAATATAAGCCGGCCCGCGACTGACTTGTTTGTGAAGTTGCAATGATGGAGCGTTCAATGGTGTTGTTGACAGACCCTTGGGACAAGTATTTATTGGGAGCGTGCTTGTTCTGCTTGTATTCAAGATCTCGGTGGCAGACATACATCACTTGCATAACCTATGGGTTGAACGTCATGAAGTCGAGGGAGGAGTCTTTGGCTTCGTTGAGGGCAGGACTAAGTACCGCAAGACTGGCACTTCGATGGAACGTAAGTTGAGGTATATGCCGTTGGTCTGCCCGATTCAAGGCGTGACAGATTTGGACTGGACTACATTGTGGTTCAAGGCAATGCTGGACATTGGTTTCAATCGCGAGCTGGAACCTCTTGGTGCTTTGTGCAGGGCTCCCTTGCAGGATGGCACTATAAGTAAGAGATCCATCACATCTGATGAGGCAACCAAGTATCTCAACAAACTGCTGAATACTGATGAGAGCAACAAAGTTTCTTCGCGCAGCCTCAAGCATACAACTCTGTCATGGTGTGCAAAGTATGGTATCAAGGATGACTGTCGTACACTTCTCGGGCACCATGAGTTGCCTTCGAAGAGCTGTGCAGTTTATAGCAGGGATATGCTCACCCGGCCGCTTCAACAGTATTGTGCAATGCTGGTCAATCTTAGGAAGGGCCTTTTCACTCCGGATACTTCGAGAGCAGTGTGGATGGGTGTGGCAGGAGCAGCTGTTGCTCCTCCTCAGACTGGCTCAATGGCGAGGTCAGACTTGGAGGTGGACTTGGGAGCGGATGATGCCCCTTTGGCAGTTCCAGGTAAAGAGACCCTTCTTTCAGAGGCAGCAGAGGCAGCAGATCAATCCAGTGATGGAGCAGCTTCGGTGACTTCAGATGACAGCAGTGAATCATCGGCAGAGTCTGAAACGCAGGTGGATGTTTTCCCACCTGGACCAACCTTTGACCAGCCATGCAATGATGTTCCTGGACCTTGCTGGGTGAATGCACGCAGCAGGACTATACATAAGGTAGGACTTGTGGAGGATGTCACGTATTGCGGCAGGAGGGTCATCCAGGGTAACTTTGAATTTGCAGCCAAAGGTAGCACCTCCTTGAACCCTCGTTGCTCTTTGTGCTTCAAAGGAGAGCTTTTGACCACCAGGGAAGCTATGGCTGATAGGCTTCGGGAGCTCGCAGTTCGAAGGCTAGCTCAAGCTTGATCTTGCTGAGGGGTGAAAAATCTTCGCGAAGGGGTATGATACTGAGTACAGAAAGACCCCCATAATTTTTTTCAAAAAACGGGCATGTCTTTTTGGCCCTTTTTGATTTTTAAGTTGAGAAGCCGTCGTGACATTTTTCATGAGAGCATGATCACGAACACGCGGCACGATCTCCACTGTGAATGCACTTGAATGCAACTCTTTCATGGAGGCATGGTCGCAAACTCGAGACACGATTTCATTTTGACAGTTGAAAGCAGCTTTGGGTGAATGCGCCGGTGGATCAGCCACAACGGCTCTGAATGCTGAGCTAAAGTCGCAACTGATTGCAGTGTGACTTAACTCTTGCATGATTGCATGCACGTGTCACGATCAAATTCTTTGGAGTGTTGCTTCCAAGCCCCCAAAGAAAAGTCCAACCGCAAGGGCTTCTGGTTGAGGTTTTTTTTCGGACAGCAAAAATTTCATTTATAGATGCCGCATGTTTTCATTGTCATCATTCGCTTGCTTTGGTACTGGCCATGGCTAATGCAACGATCACTGCGTCGGAAGCGACCTTTGTTCAAAGGGCCAAGGATGCTGGCCTTGATGATGATTGGACGAATGCGTTTTTGGCAGCCGGACTGAACACTCTGGCCAAGCTGTGTTATGCTGTGACGATCCCAGGCGCCACACCCAGTGATACTCAGATTGGTGCCTTCTTGAACCAGGTTAGGCCATTGGCGGTTCCGACCTTAGCTGAAACATCTGCCATCAAACGACTCATTTTCGAAGCTCAGACATTGATGGTGTGGGTCTTGAAATCCTCGGTGAGTGGTGATGATGAAGCTAGTAAGAAGCTAGCTCCAGCAGAGAGGAGGATGAGGTTAGAGCAGCAGCGTCAGAACCTTAAGGGGCTATCAATCCATGGACCACTGGAACCGGCCTTTGCACTGTATGACATTTTCACAGCCATGATTGAGTCCAATGAAATCAAGTATGTGAGCCCGGCTAAGTGCCTGTCCAGACAGCAAGAGGTACAGGGTGAGAAGCCCGAGAAGGAGGTGCAACTTGATGCAGCGAAGTCCAGCCTTGTAGTCAAGGATCAGCCTCAGATCAAAGAGATTCAATTGACTAGCGATCTTGCGCTATATCAGGCGATGACCCGTAGATCACTGGCTATGGACTTGGTGGAGATTACAAGCTATGATGTGATGCAGCGATGGCTCGATCGCATGTTTGAGCTGTTTTCTCAACAACCAGCGCCTGGCTTCTTGAAGGTTTCGCAGGGACAACTTCTTAGAGCTGACCGGCAGGCCTTTCAACGTATGTCGGAACAGTTCAGTGGAACTCTCAGATCGGCAGGTGGGGTCAGGCCGATGGATGCATTGATTCAGAACTTACGCAACGATGTCACTGTCAACTATTTTATGCTTCCAGTGCCTTCACAGTCATCGCATGCGGACAAGGACAAGGCTGCAAGTTCATCATCAGGTGCTGTTGAGAAGAAGCGACCTGCCTCCAAGGAACCACCAGCAGCTAAGGCAGGGGCAGCAACGAAGTCCAGGAACAAGGGCTCAGGGAAATATCGAGATCCAATCCCACAGGCTCTGAAGGGCACGCATTCGCGGACACCACAGGGTAAACCTATCTGTTTTTCCTGGAATTTGGGAAAGTGCACGAAGGGAGATGCTTGTCCACGGGCCCACGTTTGCTGCTATCCAGGGTGTTATAAGAATCGCCCACAAATCGAGCATCAATGACAACAAGCGGTGCCAGTTTCACAAATTGCTGCTTCAACGGTTTCTAAGAAACGTCTTCACTCACAGCTGAATGATGACTCGTATCAAAATCGATGCAGGACGATTCCAGCTGATGATGTGGGCATCTTTTATGCAATCGAATTGTTTTGTGGGTCAGGTAACTTGATTTATGCCATGAAGCATTTCTTGCCGAGCAGTTGCGGGGTCGATCATGCTACGAAAGGTCGCAGGATTAAAGTCATTCCATTTGACCTGGCCTCTACCTCGGCGCAAAAGTTAATTCAGGAGTGGTGCCTTTCGCCGCAATAATTTTGGGTTCACTTCGGGGTGCCGTGTGGAACGGCGTCACGTGCACGATTGCGACGGATCAGCAGGTCCCACCATGGACCTCCTCCACTCAGGTCTCCCAAATGGCCGTGTGGCTTACCGAACTTGAAGCCTTACCTGCGCCTCAGGGTTTCAAAGGCTAATGCGTTGTACGAGTTCATGGTGGAGCTCATCTTGAAGTTGCATCCCAGGGGTACCACTTGGACCGTGGAGAACCCTTGGACCAGTTTCCTGTGGTCAACTAGTTACTGGAAGCGACTTAAAGCATTGGGCGTATTCTATTGTGAGCTTCACAACTGCATGTTTGGTGGTGACCGGTTGAAGCGCACTTGTTTGGCCTCTAACAATGCGGCGGTCATGGAGCTTAATGTACACTGTGATGGGCAGCATATTCACAAACCCTGGACCATACAAGATGGTAAATTCGACGCTTCATTGGAAGCTGGCTACAACAATCTTGCTGTCAGTTGTGGATGACAAACTGGCTCTTGAGTTTGCAGTGCTGAGTAAGAAACTGAAGTTGTCGCATTTTTCCTCCATGGGGTCGCAAAAACAACCAGCTCAAGCAATACCCCATTTGGTCCCAGAGTTTGCGTGCCTTGTTTGTCGCACATTCCTCAAGACGTTGATTTCTGCTTGGATGGTAAATCAAACATTACACGATGTATGGATTTGCAATTTCCTTCAGGGATTCTTCGCTTGCCGTGTGGTAGCCGACAACTCCGGCTGACTTTGAAAAAAGGGGGTGGATGACCGTCAGCCTTCACAGGAGCCAGTGTACGAGTGTACACGTGTACAATCCTTAGCAGAGTTGGGGGATTTACAGAATACATCTACAGACAGTGCCCTACAGCTTCCTTCAGTGTCCAGGAATTGCAAGTGCGAGTCTAATACTGTTGTATTTCATGCAGTGGCAGGGTCTTTTTGTGAGAGGGTCTTTGGAGTGCGATTTACAGACTGGCAATTCGTTCAACAGGCACTTGCAGCGGGACACCCTTTTGACAGCTTCTCCGGAGTGGGCCAAGAGGTGAAGCAAGCTTGTGAATTTGTGGCCAAGACCCCCTACAAGGCCGTTGCGGATCTTAGGTCCAGTGTCTTGAAATCTTGGCTTGAAAAATTCAGGCTGTTGCAGGATGAAGAGGCGAAAATTAAGGGCACTATGTCGGTAGAGGTGAGGCAGATCCTACAGCCGAAGCGTATCGCCTTGATGCAGTGGATTATTGATAAGTATGGGTACAACGATACTGAACTGGCTAGGGATATCAGTGGTGGCTTCTCCTTGGTGGGTGAGGCGCCGGTGTCCCATTGTCTTCCAAAGAAGTTTGTTCCAGCGCAACTCACGGTGGAAGACCTCAAGAGCAATTCAATTCGGTCAAGCCAGGCTATCCGCTATATGACTCAATCTTCTGGAGACGTTCTCATTGATGCGCAATTTTGGGAAAAGACACTGTCGGAAGTTGACAACGGATGGCTTGTTGGACCTTTGGAGTGGAGCAGTCTTCCAGAAGGGGCTACGGTTTCCAAGCGATTCCCACTTCAGCAGATGCAGAAGTTGAGGCCCATTGATGACTATAGCCAGTCTCAAGTCAACAGCACGGTCACAATACAGGAGAAGCCTACGGTTGATAATCCGGATGCGGTGTGTACCATCTTCATACAATTTTTGCGGTCCTTGCAACTTCATGGCAAATCGTCTCACGTGCTTGCCAGGTCTTTGAACTTAACTTCCGCATACAGACAGTTGTGTGTTGCTCCGGAATCTTCGATGTTTGCTTACTTGGCTGTGTATGATCCCACACAAGGCGAGGCGGCGCTGTTCAGACAGGTGGCGCTGCCTTTTGGCAGCAGGACAGCAGTGAATGCCTTCATCAGGTGTGCGAGGTTCCTTCAATGGGTGGTTGCACGTTGCTTATATATACCTATGTCTTGTTACTTTGATGACTTCATCATTGCATCGCCCCCTCAATTGTCTGACAACACTCAACGAGCGGTCTCTTTGATGTTTGACATTCTGGGATGGGCATTTGATAGGATTGGTGACAAGGCAGATGAGTTTTCTGAGCGTGTAGCTGCACTGGGGGTGGTCTTCAACTTGGGATCTACAGGCATGGGCCGGATCTTGGTAGAGAACACCTCTAAACGTGTGGCAGAAGTGGTAGCTTTGATAGATTCAATCCTGGGACGTGGCGTGCTCAACCACAAGCATGCCTTGGTTTTGCGTGGCAGGCTTGCCTTTTGTGATGCCTTTGTGTTTGGTAGGTCAGGGAGACTTGCCTTGCAGATGATATCGCAACATGCTTACTGCAAGCCATTCAAGCAAGAGGTTGGAATGGAGTTGAAAACTTCCTTGAATCTTCTCAAAGCCCGCATCAGTGCCGGGCCCCCACGTTGTGTGACTCTTTCCATGGGCGATACCTTCTATGTTTACACGGATGCAGCCTTCGCAGAGGACTTCAGTGGTGGTCTGGGTGGTGTCCTTGTCAGTACATACGGTGAGGTAGTTAGCTGGTATGGGGTACAACTGGAGCCTTCCTTCGTGAAAAGCTTTTCGAAGAAAGATCAAACCGTAGTGATTGGAGAATTGGAAACCTTGGCCGTTCTCGTAGCCTTAAAATTTGGGGTAGCTTGATAGCTTCTTCAAAGATCATCCTCTTTGTTGACAACGAGGGTGCAAGGTTTGCGTTGATAAAGGGTTACTCCAAATCTCTTTGCATATCTCGCATTGCTTCTTTGGTGACTGCAGAGCTCGACAACGTCTATGCACTTCCTTGGTTTGGTCGCGTTCCATCGTTTTCGAACATTGCCGATCCTCCTTCACGAAATCAGAGCCATGAACACTTGAGTGAATGCACCAGGTTCGATCGGTCGCATATTGGAGAAGTGCTTGTGGAATGCCAGCAAAGCACCTTGTGTTGGGAACCCGGCCACACTTGAGAGGGGTGGGGTCCGTGGCCGAACGCGGCTTGACAAGCCCAACTTGTAGTCTAAAAAGAATTGAATTCAATAAAGTGCGACTGTTCGAATTCTTTTAAGAAAATTTTATACATAAGTTTTTGCAAGTTAAGTCTATAATGATAGATTTACCTTTGAATTTTTTAATATATAAGGAGTATATCTATATATGATGAATATAGCTTCTTTTGTGATAGGTTTGGCACGGTTTTTGGTAAAGGGAAATAAAGCACTTTGACTTTTCAGAAAATTGTTTTTTGAGCTGCCTTGAATTGAAATTCTTGGTTGTTTCATTTTTTTTTGGTAGTTTGGTGGTGATTTGTGACTGCGTCCTTGAGCCAATGCGGTGGGCCGGTGGAAAAAAATTGGGTATCCAATCATAGAAATTTAGTTGTCCGGATGGGGAAAGAGATGATGATGCGTGGTTTATCAAGTTCTGAGAAGTGTACGTGGCAGCTTCGCAAAGTTTTGATCCGACAGTGGCATTTAATTGTGGGTTTGTTTGCGTTTTGATTGGGGTGGTTTGGTTTGGTTTGTTCTTGTTTGGTTTGGTCCATTGCTTTTCACGTCATTCTGAATAATCTTAACTTGCTATATAGCGACCGGAGGTAGTGTCCAGACGGCGCAGCGAAAACAAAAAAACATATGGACAGATGTCAGGTTGACAGGGTGGCCTTCAACTTTCCTTTCATGCAGTACCCAAAGTGATTTTTTCGATCTAATGCAAGATAACTTGGATCCTTGCTGGGGGTATCCTGGCTGGTTGCTTGTGTGGTCTGGTTCTTGGTTGGTTTTGCAATGTTCTACTTAAGTGGATAATGTTTTATGTTATGAACAGCTTTACCTTTTGAGACCAAAGAATGCTTTGGTCTTGTTGTGGTGTACGTGTTACTCGCTTCTTCCTTTGGCCTCCTCTCTTTCTCCTGTCCCTTGTGTGTTTGGCAAATGTGCGGTGCAGTTGGGATGTTGGGTTTTGGCTACAGCGGGAAAAATATAATTCATGTTTGGTGTACCCGATATCTCCTGTAAAGGTGCCTCATTTTGAGGTAATCTTTTGTGACAAATTGCAACACGGATTTGAGCGAAGGAAATCATTTGACTTGAAAGGAAAATGACAACATGTTTGTCTTTCCTCTCTTGAGACAGACATATATATATATATATCTTACACGTTAAGATGTTTAACGTGATGTGCCGACTTCGAATCAAATCGAAAACATGTGTCAATTGAACGCAAACATATCCAATCTCCTTTTAACTTGGTACATTTGACCTGTACAAACATTTAGACACTCCACGATGCCGACTTTTAACAATTCACATGTTGAAGTTGAATCAAGGATAAATGTATGTGGCCATTTGGATCTAGGGTGTCTTTTTGTGCACCCACCCTCCCTGTTCCCGCACTTCACCCTATCTCCATCCTTGGCCTATCCCTAGCCGTTTGACGATGGTTGAATGGCGCCGAGACTCTCTTTATATGATTTTTTGTGATTGTTCATGGTACACGTATGCGAAATTTCTCTTGTGTCCTTCCTTTGAATTCGATTCTCCTATAGGCACGCTCTGCACGCTATGTACATGTATCACACAAGGGGCACATTGTTGGAGTTAAGAAAATTGGAGGGCCATAAATGTTTGGGTGTGTATTCACGTGTACCGGGTTAGAACTGTGACAAGATAAGCTTCTTGCTTCGTCTGGCTGGGCTCAAAAGATTTTCACTTTGTCGGCTAGTGACCAGGGGTGCTCGCAGTGCCACTTGGAATGTGTTGTTGTTTGTTGGCTTTGTTGTTTATTGTTTGTTATTTGTTGTTTGTTGTTTGTCGTTTGTTGTTTGTTGTTTGTTGTTTTCTGCTCGTTGTTGATTGTTTTTTGTTTATTGTTTGTTGTTTGTTGTTTGTTGTTGATTGTTTGTTGTTTGCTGTTTGTTCTTTGTTGTTGTTTGCTGTTTGTTGTTTGTTGTTTGTTGTTTGTTGTTGATTGTTTATTGTTTGTCGTTTGTTCTTTGTTGTTGTTTGCTGTTTGTTGTGTGCTGTTTGCCGTTTGTTTTTCTTTGTGGTTGGTTGTTTGTTGTTGTTTGGTGTTTTTTGTTGTTCTTTGTGTTCGTTGTTGTTTCTTGTTGTTTTTTGTTGTTTGTTGTGGTGTTGGGGTCATGGTTGTTTTTATTACTGCGTTGTCGTTTTGGTGGCGTTGCCCTTTTGTTTGTTGGTGTCTTGGTCGTTGTTGCGTTGTTTTTTTTGTGTTATTGTTTTGTTTTTGTTGTTGGCGATCGCATGCATTAGCACACAATTGTGATGGTTGCAGAAATGACATTTTCAAAACAACATCATTAATGCAATCTCCGTGTGCAATTGCTGGACAATGAGTAGTGGCACCAACACAATTTTTTTTTACCTCGACATAGCCGCCTATGTAGCACCAGTACTGAGGTCAGGCCAAAAAACTACAAGGACAAAAATGCGTGGACTAATTCGCAAAAGGGAGCACACAAATAAGTTCAACCATCACTAATTTTGATAAAAACACCAGCACAGGGTATGTTTTTGTTTTTTGATTGATTTTTACGCTTTCATTTGGATTACATTTTGCATGATATTGCCAGGCATCTTGGAATTTGCAGCTGTTTCTAGCAAAAACTGTCACGCAGCACAACAGGCTGACATCGCATTTCGTCCCATTGATGTGATCCCACTGCAGCCTTCAAAGTGGTGAAAACCAGGGAAATGATTAGCAAAACATGAAATAATACAAACAGGAAATAATACTCACAGGCACTGAGAGATGAGAGCGACATGAACGCAAATGTGCCAAATTTCTTCCAATGGCATCCAATGGTCACAAATCTGTGCCACTGATGTCAAGGCGAAGACAGGAAATGGCAAACATTCAAATAGCCAGAGATAATTTGCACATGTGGTACGAACCAGTGGGTGCGCAAAGCCTGTCCACGATGATGGTCACAAAACTTTCAACCATGTTTCAACCCATGTGTTGGTTCACAGACCATTTGTTTCCTGGCCGTCCCAAATTGATTCAGTTGGTTCTTGATGCTGTTTGATTTGTTTTGTTCTGCCTGTTGTGCTGCCTGGATCCTGAACGGGACTCTGGCTCGGAGCTTACCCAGCGCACATTTTGGCACAAAAAATATTGCGTCGGTGATTTTGGCTCTCCAATTCTTGGAAGAATGTCTTTTCCCAAAAGGGTATCGACATTTCATGGCATTTCATGCCTTTTGCAGCTGCAGCTCATGCTGCGATGGTGACCTGCGGTTTTTACAACTGACTTTTTGCAGTGTATCAACGAATTCCCTTGCATCCAGCATTGCTTGGAGCAGCATTGTCGGAAATGTGCTAGAAATGAACAGGATGCCTTGATTCTTTCATTTCTCGGCCGACAATGGCACCCAACCACTGCACTTGTTGTCAACAATGATGATAACGGGAACAATTTGCAGCCTTCTACTAGCATGAGTGCAGTTGTTGTTTTGCTATTTTTTCCTTGTTCGTTTCATGTCATTCTGCCCTGCGTCGTATGCAGCAATTGCCTCCAAGACAAACGCGATTCTGACCTGAAACGACATGAGCGCAGCCGTTTCATTCCTTTTCAAGGATTTGACCTTTTGGGGTGTATCATATCATGATTTTTTTTCTTCCTTTGTGTTCCTGCTTTTTTGCAAGTGCGACTCCTTTTTTCCAGCTCAAACTCAGATTTAAAACGTTTCTGATGGCATCGTGGAAATTCCGCGGCGAAACCACACTATCTACACTTGCACAACCACGAACTGCAATTTATTTTTCCTGCAGTTGAGCTAGAGTGCGGCAGGTCTGTCCACGTGCGCATGCACCTAGACCGCGTTGCAAACCATTTTTACAAAATTTGACATATTTGTTTTTTTTGTACAATTTTGAAATGTTCACTTGACACGTTCCACATCTTTCATTTTCTGCGAAACTGACAGGAAATTCAGTTTGTTTCAACTGGTTGCCCGGCCGACCTTCGGACTAGCTGACGGATTTTTTTAAATCGCAGGGCTGCTTACAGAGGCACATTGGCATCAGGATACGAACTTTTCGTGACATTGGAGAGATGTGAAGATGCTTCTGGAATCCGTCCAACCCGCGTTATGCTTAAGATTTTGTTGGATCCGGTTCACTTCAGACAACATGTCATTTTATTTTTCGACGGTCTATCAGCGTATGAGTTTTGACATGTATTCATACGTTGTCCTTTCAAAGCTGCGGTCTGAGTTGTTGGGCTCTTTGGCATGGTCAATACTGTCAAACAATTTACAAAAATGGCTTGAGGGTCGTTCGAATGGCTTGAGGGCCTTTTCGGGTTTCCTGGAAGTATACGGTTCCTAGAAAGAGGCTAGAAAACATCGTGGCAAACCAAAAATTTGGTCGACAGGTACTGACTTTTTGTTGCAAAGTTGGACACACCAGGTTTGGTGTAGACGTAAAAATGCGATAGGTTCGTTTCCAAAATCTTGCCAGGCTCCTTCAGCACCATCTCCAAAGTATCATTTGCTTTCGATCTTACCCTTCAACCAGGGATATGTGAACGTCATGGTAAGCAGACATCAATTTGTGGCAGTCAGTCCTCAGCAATGGCCGTTTGACTCAATGAATCAATGATCTAAAAAGCAAATGTTCAAAAAAACAAGTGGAACATGAATCCAATAGGTTCCAAAACAAAAACATGCAGATGTACGAAAGGACCCACTATTTTGTCGCATCCATTGACACAGATGGGACATGCATGTCATGCAGCGTTGTTGCGAGAAACGGTGCCATGGCTGCGATGGCACCATCCGGGCCCTGACCCTCATGAACCAACACATTTCTTGTGTTCCAACAAGTTCTGGCGGAATTCGTTTGGAGCTCCGGGCAGTTGGTGGAGCGTCTGGCAGTTGGAGGCACGCCAGACATTGTCCGTCGCAGGGGACGCAGCCACGCTAACAGACCGACATGCGTCCCAGCAGCTGCGATTGACGTTGTTTTTGATCTTGTGTGCCCGGATGGGGAAGGGTGAAGGGAGAGGAATTAGCATTTGGCACGGACACAAAAAATGTCTCGTGCAACCTTTAATTTTCAATCACGCATGCCTGTCCGAAGCCTTTTTGGGCGCATAACAACGCAACACATCACTCAGTTGCTCGTCGTGTTCGGGGCGTACAAGTCCTCCACGAAGTGGGGCCACAAGGCTTTATTTTTAGCCAAACGTTTCTGTGTGCCAAATTGTTAACAAATTGCGCCAGTTGTCCACGACGCCGACGGCTTTCGGGAAACCAATTCCACAAATGACAAACCCCACGGTGTGAGGCAACGTAAATGCCCAAGTCCCAGTGTTGTGCCAAAATTGCCTTGCAAAAGTTGAAATTTTCCCAGCACATCGCGAAGGGCAATTAGGGAAAAAACGTTTGAAAACCGTGCGCCAAGGATTTTTCTTGTGACAGGAGCTGCAAATGAAATTTTTCGATGCCATGGTCACGTCGACCGCATGTATGCTTCGACAGCCGTCATGTCCTTGACCACGGCTCAATTTTGAGAGATTGAATGTAGGTGGTGCCAAGGTCGACGTCGAGGCCTGCGTGCCGAAAATGCAGCCTTTTTGGGGCACAAACTGGTGAAAACAAAACCTGCAAACCTACAGCCACCTGTCAGCGCTGACAAAAATCAAGGAATTGTCAAGGTCACCCTTCCACAACTGATCGTCATATTGCCAATTTGGACAAAAAGGTGGTGGGCAAGCGGGTTGCCGAACAATGTCCTCCTGATGATTTTGCTGTGGCCAGTTGGAAACTTCGTTTGGTGGGGATCCCGTGGGCCCATGCTGCCCTGCCGTGCCTATTGAACCCGAGTGTTTCCTGCAGGACTTGGAGCATGCGATCATGGCGTTACAAATTTGGAAAGTCTGCTGATGCGGTCGGTTTGGTGGCGGAACTTCTGAAACCTGCTTTGGGTGAGGCTTTGCACATCCCGCTGTCGCTGTTCCATTGTGCGTTGCTCACGGGTGTGGTCCCATCATCGCGGCAAAAAAAAATATTGTTCACCATGTTGCATTTTTTTTTTGGATTTTCGGCCCATTGCGAGCTTGCAGTTGTTTGACACGACATTTGCATACATGGTATTGCACCAGATCGAACGGCTGCGGGACGCTGGAAGGAGAACATGGGGTTCGACTGAATTATTGGACTTTGACTTTGATCCTGCATGCCGGTCGGCAGTCCCTTTGGGCGCAGGAAGGGTGAAACAAAACTCAAAATAAAATAAGCAAGTTGCAAGAAGCATTCATTAAATTCATCCACATATCTGAATCACGAGCAACCAACTGCCAGTCTCCAGGTTTTCGATCTCGAGCACAGGCAACGAGCTTGGTTGGCCACATTGACCGAGGATATCCAGATTTGCGACGGCCTGCCGGTGACCAAGCAAGCGAACGGCGAACCCAACGCTCAGGCG
>VSDK01005224.1:47591-66582 GCA_009767595.1 Symbiodinium kawagutii | reverse complement strand
CAGCAGGAAGATTTGCAACGTACATGCCTGATTTCCAGTATTGCTTCATGCGCCGCTGGGACCACATTTTCACACCAGAGCTCGAAGCAAAGGCACGGGCACGTGCATTCCAGCAATGAAAGTTGTTGGCCAAGGCTTGGTCCATTCAACATTTCTTGGCAGGCCAACGATGATCCGAAGAAATTTTCGGCAAGCAACGTCCATTTGATCCATATCACGCTGATGGATGGAGCGGTGTCGAGCAGCAAAAAGAGATAAAAAAAACGACAGGGCTGACCATTGCATCGCAGTAACGCAATCGGCCTTTCAATGGCGCATTTTTGTCACATAAAACTTCGCGATTGGCAAAAAAAAATTGCAAGCAACGTGTAAATGGTGGCTGACATCCGGCTGTGTCCTGGAAGCGGATCCCACATACAAAATGCAACCAAACCATTTGTGTCCTGATGTCCCAGCTTTGATTTGCAATTTGCGACCATGTTGTGTCAGGAGAAATGGGGGTGGCCTACCTTCGTTTGTTGAAACGATTGTTTGCTCAGCATTCAATAGGAGACCAACGTTTTCAAATTCGTGCATGAGGGAAATCAAGGGGACTAAGCGTTCATCAGCTGTCCGTGCAAATAACTCTTGAGCGAACCTTAAATCCAACAAGCGTTGCATCCCCCCACCGAAATCAATAATTCGACTGTGGAACGCCACCTTTGCATGGCCCATTGACGAACAGCGGAAAATAGGCGGGGACTAAGAGCACAACCTTGTCCTACACCAGCATTGAGTGGAAATTTTTCACTCGTTCCTATCGTGCCTTGAACACATCCAACTTGTTGCCAATATAAGCACCGCATCACCCATATCAAATGTTCAGACACACCGTTGTCACGAAATGCTAGCCATAATTTATGCCAATTCACCCTGTCAAAGGCTCCTGATCCTGCTTTGTGGCATGGATTGATGGATGATTTCTGCACATCTTGCACCACATTCCAGCTTGGTCTGATGTAAAATTTTCAAAACAATATAAAGTGGCACACAAAATTGCCAGGTCCTCGGGTTTTTGGGCATATGCCTTGTGCAAATGGAAACCATCTTTGAATTTAACCAGCGGTTTGCCATTGTTTCCTTCGAGAGAGGCGGGTTGCCCACCAAAACGGTAGGACGATGATCTAAACGCTTTCTCGCAATTTTATTTTTCCAAGCCATGGTTCACGGCAGCGAAAGATAGTCAAAAACGGCTATGCCACGCTGGTTTGTACAGGGCATTCTGTGCAGGCGCGTGATTTCACGGTTGCAGGCCTTTGTCCTTATAGTATCGTAGTCTCACGTGGGACTCGGACGGGAAGAAGAGAAAAAAAAGGGTGAAATGCCGTAATTTGGTGTATTGTATTTCCATGATGGTTTCACTCGTCTCACCTGCGCCCAAATGGGCTGCCGACAGGCGTGCAGGTTCAAAGTCAACTGCACCCTGTCAAAAGCTTTGGGTAATTCCAAAGTCACAATCCAGATTGGCGCACTTTTGATCAACAGTTTGTCCACGACAAGGTTGGCCGTAAGCAAATGCTCATGCAAGCGGTGACGGGGCCGAATCCATATTGTTTCTCCGGCTGGCAAGCCTCCGAAGGCACCTCTCGGCGGGGTATTTCATTTTTCATTTCATTTCATGCCTGATCGCCGGATGGCGGGCCCCTTTAAGGCACAGGCCAGTGAAAACATTCTAGCAAGAAAATTGCTGAAAACAATTCGTCTCATCGCAAATGGAACTCCACAAAGTCACGACCCAAGCAATTCCAGAGTTGTATGTCTTGCGCAACATCGATCCAGCCAGGTAAATCATTGTATCGACAAAAGGTTTCAAGTTTGGAATCCCAAGTTTGTATGGGTCGTCCAGGCACCGCCGTCCCTTCCGGCTTCCAAACAACCAGTCTTTTCACCCACCTTGCTGAAGGTAACCTCGCAATATATGCAGCAAATTTCCAATATTGATGCAAACAAAACGTCGCCCAAGTAGGAATGGAACATTGCTCGACCAATTGGGACTCTCTTTCGTTCCAAACATGCAACACATTGTGCCAAGCATCGCTCCAATCAACTCCCGCAGGCGGGCCTACCACACTTCTCACAAGCTTGCGGAAATGACCATCCAACTTTGCCAAGTCCGATGAATGGAGCGTCCGAGAACAAGCACCAAAGCAAGCAATTGGGGTGATAATGGCATGGAAGAATCGCAAGCGTTTCTGGATGGACACATTCTTTGCACAGAGAATTTCCTTATTAGCATAGAAAGCCCGAGATGCCGATTGTAAGTGATATTCCAAATCAATGTTAGCATTTTTGGAACCACCTGCGCTCAGCATGCAACCCAACCATTTATGGCCAATTGAAGGCGCCAGAACTTGAAGTTGTTCACCGCGATGTGTTGTCACTGCCCTTGGTGGTTGAGCCTCCGTTGTGATCACCATTGTTTTTGATGTGTTGAGAACCAAACCAACCTGCTCCAGTTCGGCAACCAGTTTGTCCAACATAAGCAATGCATCCTGACAACTGCGCGCGAAAATCAAAATGTCATCGGCAAATCGTAGGTCCAACAATCGTGACATGCCATCTTGTAAATCGAATCCTAAATGTTCGACTTTCGGTCGCCATGATTTCATTGCATCTTGAAGAACAGCTGAGAAAAGCCGGGGGCTGAGGACACATCCTTGCCGCACTCCCGCCCGAATGTCAAACAAATCACTCACATCCGAATGTCCAAGTACCCTGCCGGATTGATGGGCGTACAAACTTTCCAGAAGCCAAACCAGGTGATTAGAAACTCCTTGTGCACGAAGCGCTCCCCAAAGTGCAGGCCACCGTATTCTGTCAAAGGCCTTGGACAAATCAAGGCTAATTATCCAAACGGGCACGCCGATCATTCTTGTTTTATCAATGAACAGGTTGGCACTGAGCACATGTTCGTCCATACGCCTACCAGCTCGGAACCCATGTTGTTCCTCGGGTTGGTGCTGCTCCAAAACCTCTTCGATACGATGCAAAACCATATAAGCAAAAACTTTGTAAAATAATCTCACACTGGCAATGGGCCGGAAATCGTTTGATGTAACAGCCCTGGCTTTCTTGGCCAACATGCGGAAAAAGGTAACTCGCCATGAATCAGGTGGGTCACCATGACGTAGAACTTGGTTGAACAAATCCTGCAAAACTTGCCACACCTCTCGGCGGGGTAAAGCCATGTATCCAATTTTTTGGACAAAACGCGAAGCAGTGCCATTGGCTTGAAATCACTGGTGCCACGAGCAAATTTGGATTTTGGGAGCGTGATGAACCGCGTGATGGACCAAGAGGCTGGCACAATCCCACCCAACAGCACTTCGTTGTTCAGGGAGTGCTTGAAATCACTGGTGCCACGAGCAAATTTGGATTTTGGGAGCATGATGAACCGCGTGATGGACCAAGAGGCTGGCACAATCCCACCCAACAGCACTTCGTTGTACAGGGAGTGCAATTCAAGCAAGAACTCGTCCGGCGAAAACTTCACCAATTCAGCCACCACACCCGTGTCGTCGCTGCACTTGTCATTTCTTAACTGCCGCACAGCATTTTTCAATTCGTGTAGTGACCAAAGCGGCGCAGACAATAGTGTAGCTTGAATGGGTGGTTCCGGCAAGCCGGCAAAAAGTTGCGCCAACGTGACTGTGAATTCGTCGGGCAGAGGTTGTTGAGCAAGGCTGTTCCCAGAAAAATGTCCATCCAACGAACGCAAGTATCTCCACCATGAAAGTTGTTTCAATGGATGCTGCAATTGCAGCGGTTTCCTGCGCCCTAAATGGGGGCCGCCTACGGGCATGCAGGCTCAGACTCAGGCTCTTCCAATTCAGAGTCTCGGGACGTGGACGTTTCCGAATTTGCAAACTACAAATTTTAGGTACATCGGGATCCAATGTGGTTTTTCCCAACTGGCGCATTTCACGCAAAGTGTTTGATTGCATGAATTTCAACCCCCGTCGCCCGACTCCTCCACCAGCGGCACTGGCCTGCAACAGGGTCCGCTCCAAAGGGTAAAAAGAAATGTTTGCAATTTGTGATTGACAATGGCGTACTGCTTGATGAAAAAATTCTGGTTCGCGGTTATGGTTCAAGAAAGGCCTCCACCGCTTCAGCGAAAGACGTTTTTGTTTCTTGCCCGCCGAGACCATGCTGTATTGAAGAAGGCAATGGACGCAGCGGTGATCCAAACCAATTGGAACAGCAAAATCACACCAAACATCCAAAATTGCGCACCGTGCATCAGCAAAAACGAAATCAACTTGCACCAGCGCACCGTCCAACGACCGGCGACATGTCTAGCAATCATCATTCAGAAGGGCGCCGCCTTGACGGCTGACAATGCACAATCCTTCTTCCAAAACAAATCGCACAAACATGCCACGCTCGTTCCTTTCTCCCATGCCACGTCGGCGAATCAAATCTGTCGGTGCAAATGTTTCGGCAGGCCCAATGGAAGCATTAAAGTCACCACCTGCCAAAATGAAAGATTCGTCACGGCGAGCATTTGCAAGGAACAACCTCAATACTTCATATTGTTCCACCACTTCTTCCTCTGGCGCCCAGGAAGCTGGAAAATAACAAGAAAAAATTGCAAAACGATCACCGCCCAATGTGACGCACAAATACGACAGCCGATTGCTAAGAGGATTGTAAGAACGTTTCCATGCAAGTTACGAAGGTTCGCGAAAAAAAAGGTTTTGAAGTGAAATTTGGAAGACAGATTCCCAAGTAAAGTTCCCAGACAAGGTTTCGAAGGTTGTTCAAAAAATTGCCGAATGAGGTTTGCGAGACACGTTTCCAAGCGAAGTTCCCAAACATGGTTCGCGTCCCAAGTGCGGTTTGCAAAAAAACTTTCCAAACCAGGTTTCCATGCGATGGTGGCAAGCAAGACTCCCAAAACAGGTTTCCAAGTGAGGTTCTTCAGCATGGTTCGCAGCTAAGGTTCCCAAGGTTTACAAATAATGTTTCGAAACAATGATTTTACGCAAGGTTTGCATGCAAGTTCCGAAAGTTCCCAGGAAAGGTTCCCAAGTAAGGTTTGCAAAACCGATTCCTAACTATGGTTCGTATTTACATGCGGTTTCAAACAAAAATCCAAAGACCTGGGTCGGGTTTAAACGTTGCACATGTTTTTGCTTATTGTTCTGCTTCCGTCGCAATGCTTATCAATGAGGGTTTTCAACCAACCGAAGCAAGGTTCCAAACACAGATCCTAAGTGAGAAACGGGGTCCGGGAACCCTGGAACCTCGGCTCCCAAAGTTCCGGCACAAGGTTCCCAAGTGAGGAGCCGGTTTCGGGAACCTGGGAACCTAGACATGAAATCAGCTTGGCAACATTTTCTGATTCACCCAAAAATCATTTCAAAATAGGTTGAGTATGTTTTTGCTGCTGTTGGGTTGCCAAGCTGGGTTAATTGCATTGTCAAACCATTTCCTCCTGAAATTTTCCTTGTCCAAAATATCGTATGTTTGCCGCTGCTTCCATCCAGGATGCGCACAATGGAACATGTGGTTTTTGAAAATTCCGTCAGCTGATGATGAGGTTTCAGAGGGGGCTGTCCAGGTTTTTGAGTGCACTTATTCAACAAATTGTTTTGCCATCATTGGTGCTGTCCATTGATGGTGTCCAAACTGGCTACCCTGCCCTTCGCAAAATTTTTGATTGAAGATTGGTCCGGTACCATGTCCGGGATGAACCGGAGCTGGAGAATCGTTTTCGTGATGTTCATTTGGGGATGCAATCCATAATCCCGTTGGATATTTGGCAAGCAGTCTCGCATCCCAACGAAAATATTCGTTCAGCAAAATTTGGCGGCTGCAGCAATGAACGCTTGGACTCCAACCAGTGACTGGCAACAAAATGTTTCCAATAAACACAACCATATTCAACGTCGTCCATCAGAACGACTTGATGACAATTCCGAAAATTTGCGACAAATCATTTTCGGATGTCGTGGGCCACACCTGCACGGCTCCGGCCATAATGGCCACTCGTGGAACAAATAAATGTGTTTTTTTTGGAGTAACATGTAACCCATGAGCCTGCCGGCTGATCCTTGTGTAGGATCGAGGCGGCTCGCACGGGCAAGGAAAAGAAAACACGGGAACACACAAATTGAAATGGTGCAACAAAAAAAATTGAGCCGCAACTATGGCCGATTTCGTGGCATTTCGTCCCCGAAATTTAGATGGTAGGGAAACATGTTTTCATCAATGCCAGTTCGAAAACTTGGATGTTTGTTCCCCCCCCCCACACATGGGATCACATCACGTTTTTTTTTTTCTTTTGGAAGGAAACTTGGAAGTTCTGGAATGGGGTTGGAATGCAGGGACATTTTTCCAGCAATCTTTCGGTTGGCAACGCGCCGGTCTTTATGTCCTGAACACTGTATACTTTGATTCGCACGAATCCTTGTGCGGCCGCTTTCGGCCACAGTTACGTCTCCAAAATTGGTAGCACACCAATGCCACATTTTTTGGAAAGGACACAAAATCATTCATCTAACCGTGCCATTGACTTGCCACCGTCGCGTGCCAATCGTCAAATCCACGCCACAAATTGCGATTATCGTTTTCCCACCTTGATGGCAGTTGGTTTACCTTCCTTGCCCAAGCAAATGTGGCAGTGCAAAGGTTTCCCCATGTGTCAAGACACAAAGGCGCAGGATGAAATCCAAACTTCCAAAAATGTTGACAGGCGGCCCCATGGCCGATGAATTCGCGGCAAATAAGGTGACTTTTCGATTTCACGTGTGGGGACTTCAAGCCCGGGATCCCACCAACAAATGGACCGAAACAATTATTGTTTCAGATTCGGAATTGGGGACCGGTCTTGCAACAACATTTCCCGCAAATTCGATTTTGATTTGGGTTGAAGTCAATACATTTACATTTTCAGTGCCCGGAACGTTTGATACTTGCATGTCTACTTTCTTGTTGCTGTCCGCAGCACCCTACAACAGTTTTTGAACTGTGGAGCGCTTTTAGAATTTATACTTGGACGTTTTGCACAACTCGGGTGTCACTGAGTCAGTTGCTTTGATAAGGGAAAACATGCGAAAAAATCAGTGTTTGCTCGTGCCTGGTTTGGTTGTTTTGGGATTGTTTGGGTGTGTTCGTGGCGAGAAAACACTTCATTCATCACACTCGTGAAGTTGAGCCTGAATATTTTCCTGTGCAAAGTGTAGGGTTGTCAAAAAAAGATCAACCCTGCATTGTTGGTTGTTACAATGTAAGGATTTCTTCCATGCGGCATGCTGCTCAGAGATGGCCGGCCGCTTTCCGAAGATTTAGGGAGGACCGGATGCAGAGTAATCCTGGCATGTCATATACCACATCACTAGTAAGTGTGTGCTAATTGATGTAATTGCCATTGTAAAGAATCACGAAATTAGTTATATCTAGCTGAATTAACATTTCCATCAAAGGCAGCGCGGGGGAGTTGCATCTCAGCGTCGTCATCATCATGATCATCATGATCATCATCATGATCATCGTCATGATCATCATCATGATCATCATCATGATCATGATCATCATGATCATCATCATCATCATCATCATCGTCGTCGTCGTCATCATCATCACCATCACCATCACCATCACCATCATCACCAGCACCACCATCATCATCATCATCATCACCATCATCATCACCATCATCATCATCATCATCATCATCATCATCATCATCACATCATCGGTCACCGTTCAATTTCACCCACTTAATCAACCAGCATCCGAGATTTAATTCACACCCAGTATCACACTTGATTTGTAATCATGTTTCATTATGACAACCGGCCTCCTCCTCCCCCCTCAGCAGGTTTCACCAGATGACCTCAGTTTGCTTTTCTTAAGCGTGCACTTGCAGGGTCTCAAATCACATATTGGTTGGGTTCTTTCACCTCGGTGGAAGTATTACCGTGGCCTTGGAACAAGACAGACCAAGATAAAGTCTTCAGATCGTGCGTGCAGATGCATATAGCACATTCGAATAGTTCCAAAGATAACCATAATTAATCATAGTAAAAATCATCGTCACATGTCATGGTGGCTCAATGAGAGAATAATGTGATGGTAGAAAGGCCGCCTCCCTGGGCATGCCCCGTAGCTTCGCCTGCAGGACGGTGCGGTGAGGACATGTGCTTTGAATGGTCAGGCGCTGAAGACGCAAAAGCGTCAGTGGAAGGGGAGCCATTTTTGTTTTGCCAAAGTGACCGACCATGAGTCAAAAAACATCGCTGTTAACAGAAGTTGGGGTGTTTCTTGTGCACACGCTTGATTCATGGATGCTTGCAGCCTTTTTGGCTTAGGTTTGTCCGCCCACCGAACCGATTGCAAACGATCTTGAGAGGCTTTAATACGATACGGCGAAACCGAAAATAACGTGCTAGAGACACATGTTAAACGTCATGATTTTGCAGTATAGCTCTTCAAGACTAACTCAGCCAAGAGCACAGACTAATTTAAAGCCTCTCATGATTCTCTATGGATGGTTAGTCGTTGCTCTCACAGCTGCCGACCGGACATTGGAAGAGGGACTTCTGGAGTTTGAATCGTCCTTCCTTCAGATTTCAGTGGAAAACGCAACGTTGATCAACAAAGTTCAACATATCAACGAAGTGTCCGAACCATGGATCAGCTTGGGCACGGTGCACTTTAGCATCTACTTGGTCGCCTTTTTGCTGGTTCCGATCTGTGCGCTGGCCTGTGCGGGTCCCAAATGGTTGTTGGCTGCCATGATTACCTGTGCAGACTCAACATGCACAGAGCTGCCAATGGCCATCTTCCCCATGATTGCTGAAGGGCCACTAGCTTTAGGTGCATTGGTGGCAACCAAACCTTTAGGACAGGCACTTGCCACACCTTTGGTCATGAGATTCACCCGACACCGGGAGTTGCATGCGATGAAGCTGGGGCTGCTGTTGCAGAGCGCTGGTCTTCTACTGCAAGGCTTCACTCCCAGCCTCGGTGCCTGGTTTGCTGCTCGCAGTGCCCAGGGTGTGGCTTCAGCCCTGGTTCTTAGCCCTGCCATGGCCGCCGGAAGAGAAGCCTTAGCAGTTGTAAATGTGAAGGAAGGCACCTATGTTGACCCCATCATACTTGTCTACAGCATGTACTTTGGCGTGATTGTTGGGGCACCATTTGGAGGAGTTGGCTTTTCAATCCAACCTTTCCTGCCCTTCCTGTTCCTTGCCTTGGCTGAGCTGGTGCTCATGGTCGCAGTCCATGCAAGGTTAGATGCTCCAAGCCCTATGCCAGGGCCACCACCAATGCTGTTACCCTTGCAGCATCCAATGATTTCAAGACCTGTGGTATTGTTTTGCTTCCTCATCATGTACATCTCAGCTCTGCAAGCCATGGTCTTCAAGGTCATTGAGGATGAATTCCACCTCAGTGTTGCAGCTGCTAGCTTCGCGTGGTTATTCAATACATCGCTGGCCGTTTTGACCGCTTTACTTTTGGGTCCAACCGCTCAATTTATCGGTTTCCGGCTCATCATGCTTTCCGGTATCCTGTTGGCTGGCAGTAGTGCGCTCCTTGCAGACCAGGCATCTCTGGTTGTGATCGTTGTACAACTGCTGGCTGCAGGTGTGGCAGTTGGAGCTGAGAACGCGACCGTGCCCAGGTTGTTGGAAGATGTGTTCCTGCGGCATTTTGATGATGCCTATGGTGTCTATGTGCTGTTGAACTTGGGCCAACAGCTGGGCTACGTTCTAGGTCCCTTGGCTGGAGCCTTACTGTGTCAGGTGAGCAGCTTCCAAACGATGTGTAGGTCCTTTGGCATTTTACTCTTGGGATATGCCTTAGCCCACACAACAGAGTGATGCAGTGGAGCTCAGCAAAGGCAATCATGTTTCACCAGCCAGTGCCTTGAGAGGGCAATGAAAACTGCGCTTGACAATGCTTGGCAGTGGGACAATGCCGAACAGTGGGCTGGGAAGGATACGTCTTGCACTGATTGAAGCCATTTGCTTGGGCTTTATTCAGACCCAAAAATGACCAGCCAAGGTTTGGTGCCTGCTTCCAAAGTTACAGCAGGTCCGGCTTGGCTGAAGTAGAAGGGGTTGTCCAGAAGGCATCTCTTGAGGGCAGTTCGTTCAGTCCCTGTCCATATTTCCTTTTCTTATGGTGCTTGAGGACAAGTGCTTAATGATATTTGAGATAGATAGATAGATAGATAGATAGATAGATAGATAGATAGATAGATAGATAGATACATGTATACATATATACATATATCTATATATGTATACATCATATTAATTAATCAATTAATGAATTAGCAAGTTTATTTATTTGTTTATTCATTTATTTCTTTACTTATTTATCTATTTCTAAAGCGTGATATATCATATGCACCCAGAATTTGCATGTTGAAGTTGACTTAGTCCTGCCGATTTGCCTGCAAAATCATCCCCTCATCCAGGAGCACCATCGATGAGCTGGAGGTCCGGCGCATGCAGCAGTGGATCTCAGAACCGCAGAGCTTCGCCACAACTTCGCGCATTCACAGATTCCACAGCTCCACTGGGCTCCCCCATGACATCAGAGGTTGGGGGCTCTGCTGTTGGCATCCTTTGCAGCGCAAGTCCTGCGCCTCGTGATGGGGCACTGGAGCCCAGAGCCAGCTGAGCCTCCGTTGATGCCGGGTTTCCAACGGGTTTCAAGTTGAGGCAGCTGTTGTCCGTCCTCGGCCTGCTAACTTGCCTGGCTGCAACCCCAGCATTTGGTCGGCAGCTTTCAAGCTTGAACCCCCAACTTCGACAGTGTTGATGGATGTTTATGCACCCTGAATATCACAAGAAAGTTGAGTGGCTAAGCAAAGATGGCTTCACATCACCACTGGGTTTCCGCAAGGTCGGGAACAAGGCACGGTGCACTCTGTGCGACTGGGACCTCTGGGCCTTCGTCGTCATGGGCAGTTGTGGGGCAGCCTTGGACCTGGTCCTTTGGAAGCAACTGGCGGATCTGGGGCTGGTTGAATGGTTGGCTGCTTGGATGGTTGGATGGTTGGATGGTTGGATGGTTGGATAGCAGGTCCCGGTGTGTACTTTGATCATGTTTTGATATCTTTTGCCTATTTAAGCGTTTGCCTCCCATGTTTTATCGGTATCGACGCCTATCAGGAAAGTACGATTCTTCGATGGCAGTGATGGCTTCTCGCTAGAAATTCCCCGGGTTGCTCCCCACTTTTTGGAAAGGTAACCCTCGTGTTCAACTTGGACATCTTTGCCGGCCAGGCACTTAAGCCATGGCAAGCTGCGGCACGTTTTGCTTCGGTCCAATGCCACCCATGACATGCCCATGCCACCCACTGCAATTTCAGCATTGTGCTGGCGTGCTTTACACCGCATATGCTTTGCAATGCCAAGGCTTCAATATGGATTGGAGGCCGCGAAATGCCGACATCAGCACCGAGCCCGGCCCACGAGCCGCAGTTCCTTCCAACATTTTGGAACGACCTGAGATCATTTAGCACTTGGCATGTTGGAATAAGCACTTGGCAAAGCCCTCAATTGATCATTTTGCACCGGGGTTCTGTTGCTGATCTACCGCGTATGCCTATAAAACACTTTGTGACTATGGTGTGGGAGCCTGTCCGAATCAGCCAGCAAAACAATTCCACAAAAGGTGATTCCTTCGGTGATACCTGGCGCAGGATGGCACCATGCCAACGAGTTGCAATGACCGGGGCTATTGTGGCACCGTTGTTGGAAATATGCTCTGTTCAGGCAAGAACCTACCTGTGCAAAGCATCATGATGATGATGATGATGGTGATGATGATGATGATGATGATGATGATGATGATGATGATGATGGTGAAGATGATGAAGAAGAAGATGATGCTGCTGCTGCTGATGATGATCTCTGACATTTTCAGTTCGCACTTTCCTGACTTGTCGTAATCTAATCCCCTCCTGGCAATAGTGAACCGCACTCCTGGCACCCCTGGAATCAGTAGGTACCCGAACAAACCAGTATTTCACGTGCGGTTCAATATTGAGGGAAGGGAATTGACAAGTTTGGGTCTGGCAACCGTTGGAACAGGTCGCCATGCGCAGCTATGTTCCCAGGGATGAGTACCTTTTTGCGCCGAACTCATTCTGGGGGCCGGGCAGCGTGTTGCGGCGTGGCTGGTGCCTTACCAAATGCCTCAAGTGCTGGACCTACTGCAATGTTGCACCACTTGCAGGTGCCACCTGTGAATGGTGAGAGCTACGGGAATGCCTCGCGTGAGCACCTTGGGGTTTGCATAAACATTCTACTGAGTTTTGACGAATCTGAGGGAAACATTTGACTTTCCCTTCTTGTTTCTCTTTTGAGTTGCCTTGTTTTGATCCTTGTATGTAGGCCTACAGATTAAGCTTTCCAGATGCGAGATGCTCTTGGCCAGTTTCGACAGCGGTGTGCGGAGGCAATGGTTTGCCACTTTTGGCTTCAGCGTATAGTAGCGTAGAGGTAGGTCAGCTTCCTTCGCCATGCCGGCACCTGTTCAAGTGGGTGATCTTGTGTGGCTTGGTTCCCTTTCCAGCGCTGTGAAACCTTTTGTCTTCATGTATGCGCTCTGAATTTGTTAAGTGGTGTTTGCTTCCATTTTGATCCACTTTGTTCATTGTTCCACATCGTTCCCGCCTATGCTTGCAGCGAGCATTAAGGCAGATCTTCAACAGCGCTACGGATAGCTTCGACCAAGAGGGTGTAGTCAGCCAAGTGCTATCTAGCCCACAAGCCTATGGGAGTTCCGTTACTTGGCTCAAGCTTAACACGCAACTGTGACTGTTGGTAGATTTTTTCTGGGAGGTCTGTGTGTGCACACGCCGAGGTGTTACCAGCCGGATCCGTGGCTGTATCCTCCGTGGATGGTTCACGAACCATGTGGATTAGTGAGGAACACGTAGGCAGGGCTTGGGTAAGGCTACGACCCGCGAAGATGTGGCTGTTGGTGGAAAACCCGATTTGGCAAGTCAGTTCTGATGCTGTTTTGGTGAAGTGAAGACTAGACATGAGGTTGTCCACTGTGGGTGTGCTCCCTCAGCGGTTTCCCCACCAAAGCGATTTCTTTTCTTGAGAACGGACTGGTGAGAGGTGGTTAGGACCTTTTAGCGTTTTTTCATCTAACTATTTGTTGTGAGGCGCTTTTTCTTGAAAGAACACTGCTCTCACTCAGCGACGGTCAACACCACCCATGACAACCATACGGGCAGCCACCCACACCCATGTCCTGACGTTTCCCACAGAGAAAATTTGATTCTTGACATGGCGGAAAACCAGCGAAATTGGGCTCACCGATGTGGTTCTGCTCCCCCGCCTTTGTGGTTCTGCTCCCCCGCCTTTGGTAACAAGCTAGTCTCAGCGAAGTCAAAGGCGTCCTCGTCCAGCTCTTTTTTTCAGGCAGAGAATTTCAAAATTTTGCTCCGAAGAACCACGATAAGGAGCCCGCAAGTTACCTGACCTGGCCCGCAAAAAATGCATAGGTCAAAAAAAAGACCGAACAGGAGCTAACCAGTGATCAGTTCATCATGACTGATACTGTTTTGACAAAATTGCCTGACCCTGTGGGTGGCCGAGAACATGAAAGAACTCATGGTGAAGAAACGCATTTGACAATTTAATGCAAGAACAAACTGTTGGGATATGAAGGGTGCTTTCTATCTCAGAAAATTAGTTCACACGTGGGAGATCCTGTTCTGAAACTTAGACAACCAGGCGTCTTTGTGGTTTGGGCATTTTTCCACATATCCTCGGAACAGAGATGTGGACATAATTTTCATGAAGCAAGATGAAGCAACATGAAGCAAGTACCAACCGGTGAAATGTGCCAAAGCCAATGCTGACTCTTCCGCTCTGTTTTGGGACCTGTTCTGCTTTTCTAACTGTGAAGCCTCCTTGATAAGACGCCAACAGTCAACACCAGGTCAAGAACTGGATCGAAGAG
Source organism: Symbiodinium kawagutii (assembly GCA_009767595.1). Lineage (NCBI taxonomy): Eukaryota > Dinophyceae > Suessiales > Symbiodiniaceae > Symbiodinium > Symbiodinium kawagutii. Next base: position 52,596 of record VSDK01005224.1, on the reverse strand, counting down.
AGGGATCTTTCAGAGAATTGTTGGGTGTTACTTGTCGTTCATGGACAGCCTCAATTGCCAGGTGCTATGGTGCGGAAAGCTGAGAAGGTGCCTGGTGGTGCGTACACTCGAGTCCTTGTGAGCATTGACTCTCAAACCGATGTTGGAAACATGTTGGCATCAATAAAGATCGCGAACTCTGAGCAGCATAAACATGGCGCGTGAGGTGCTGATGATGGATGACTACACGCCACTTCATGACATGGACAGCCCAACTACCAGTACACCGGATCATGGGAGAGCTAGTTGCACGCGGATGTCTTTCGGTGATGCCTTGACAGAGGTTTTGACTGACGCTTGGAGAATATGCTGACCAAGCAAGAGGAAGGGAAAGAGAGGGAGATGCGCACACAGACACAAACACAAACAAAGAATAACATACATACATGTTTACATCTTGACAATGCCGTCGATCTTTCCTGCAATGGCTGCACTGTTCTCAGGATCAGCAAGTGCAACTGAAGCAATGGACTAGCGGCTATGCAAACTATGCAAATGCAAACGCTTCCATCAATTCCATGTGACGCGGTAGCAGCTATGAAAGCACAGAAGGCGGTCATGGATACAGATTTATCATAAGACTGATAATACCTGTACAATGTCAGATAATTATTGGGATAAAAATGGAGAAACGTTACCACTCAAAAAGCATTAGAGAGTTGGATCAGTTGAAGCGTGGAGTTTTCCATGAAGTTCTTGGACATCTCTGAGGATTGGAGCGGTGTCCTCCTTCTTTGGCCTGTCAAAGGATGCACCTGCCATTGGCGATTCGCAAGCTGACGAGTCGGACTCCGACTCGGAGGAGGCGCACATGGCAAACGTTCAACTCTTGCAGCTTGACTGTTGTTTGAACTACACTGCTATGGAAAATGAAGATGATGGTGGTCATCATTTTGCAGTAGAATTTTCTTGTGAATCAGTTTCTGAATGTGAACACCCTTCAGTGACTGATTTTTGTTTGCAAAGTGTCTTCCAACATGCCGAAAGTCAAAAGTGAGCGAGGCCCTAGTTATACTTTAGGTGCAAAGGTATGAACCCTAGTTGCAGTGTCGTTGTGTAGGTAGGAAGCCAGTTAGCGCCTATGACCTGAGGCTACCAACCACAGACAGGTGATGGCAAAAATAGTTGATGTACCGACCCCAACTGCTACATGTCTTGCTACGAAGCCCGGGGTTTGCAGTGCCTTTCTGTTCTCCTTGGGACTTCTTAAACAGAAAGGAAGGAACTTTCCATGTGACTACTCTCTATCTATCTATTTCTTTGGTACCTCGAGAAAACGACGAGAATGGCACGGGCCAGGAAGACACCGCAACTGGCTTCGTTGAAGGAGACGTTGCTTGGCTTAACGACAGCAGCGTGACATGGACGCGGCAGAGCTGCTGAGGTGGTGGATCTCTGGAGCTACGAGAACTTGGAGTGGGAGCTGGGCGGTACAGTGACCCAGGTGGGGCTCAGATGTCGTCGTTGAGAGGTGACCATTCCTGATGACCAACGATGGTTGTGAGCCACGCAACGAGGTGCTTTCTGCTCCCCTGACGCTGGTGTCAATGGAGCTGCCAGCTGGCTCCGTCTTGGTGTCGATGAAGGGGACCTTGAGGCGGCTTGGCAACTCGTTTTGGATCCGGGTTCGGTTTTTTTCCTCCAGTAAACTGTGAAGAATTTGGCAAAGCCGATCATTTCCGCATTTTCGATTCCGGGGCAGGTGGATCACTCCTGAACTTTGCAGTCTGGCAGTGCGCCGTTCAGAACTGCCAAAGCCTCCGAAAGCAGATGAAGATCTGCATTTCCAGGAGGGTGACGAGGTAGAGATGCGAGATGTGCATGGTGCATGGCAGCCGGCTTTGGTCACTGCCGTTGCAAGCTTCAACTCAGATTCGGTCCCAGCTGGGTCCCTGACAGTTTGCCGCCAGGGTGATGCTCAAAGTTGCACCATCATTCCAGACATGTTTGGAAAGATGGTGCGAAAGCCAGTCAATGGCGTGGGTAGGAAGAGCACGGATGGAGGCAGTGCTAAGGATGACCTGGAGGATAAGGAACAGTGGAATCCCGACACATATCTCCAAGCAAACCCAGACAATGACGATGGCTTGGTTGGAAAGGTTTCGTCCACCGCGTCGTCTTGCAAGGTGGATGATTCAGCTGGCACTCGATGTCAGTCGAATCCGGATGAGATCCAACGAAGTCCATCAAGTCCGTCTTCCACTAGCAGATCTAGGGCAGATCCACCTGACACTGCAGCTGTGTCCCCACCGGTCGTTTCCAAAACGCCGTCAGATGGCATACCGGGCACCAACCCGCTAGGTGCCAAGACGTCAGCAGATGCATCCGATGAAGAGACTTCTGGGGTGTCAAAGTCAGCCATCCAGGTGGTGAGAGCTGACTCTGGAGATAAGCAGGATGACTCCATGAGCAAATCACCCTCCGATGGCACCACAGCCAGTGGCCACCAGACTCCACGCCCTTCAGTCACGGCCACGCCCATGAGTGCCTCACCTTGTGCCAGTCCTGCCAGTTGTCCACAGCCAGCACCCAGACATGCGAACTTTTTGGATTTGGATGAAAGGCCACCAAGCCCAGCTGGAAGTATCCACTCCGTCCATCCTACTGTCAGCCTCCGCATCCCCGATTTGGACGATCGTCCCCAGTCGCGGCCGAACTCACCGTGTACCACTCCGCGCCAGTTTGCTAGGGCAGCTTGGAAGCTAAGAGATTGTTGCGGTTTGCAGTTCATCGTTTTGACTCTTGCTGCCTCATTTCAGTTTGCACTGACTATATAGTCTGGAGAAAAATGGCACTTGCAGCAGTAGAACTTGCATGCTTCTAACATCAATGTGCTCTGAAAGGTCGCTTCCTCTGTGGAAGGCCCAGCCTACAACCGCGCTGAGCAGCGAGTGTTAGTGGTTGGTGCTGGCTTTGGGCGGGAGCTGAATCCACAACAAGGCCAGTGAAACCAGGGATGAAGGGAAAGGAGGGAACAGAAGCCTGGTCCAAAGCAAAATCTTGGCTCTCGTGATGCTTCTCTGCTTCCCTTAGGCCAATTGTTGGACTCGGCAGGCTTTCAGGTGCGCTGCAAATTTCATAGTGGAGACTTGTTCAGGGGCACATCTAGGGGCAAAACCGGAGCACAACTCGCATCACTTTCTTCAGGTCAAGTGGGTCCACAACTTGCCGAACCCTGAGACGCCCTGCTTCCCCATCGCTCAGTTTCTTCCAGTCACCCGGCCGAAGTGGTGGCTGTGAATTGGACCTAGCAGCGATACCAATGTGACGTTTCTTGGGGGAGTGCCATACCAACCAGACCTCGCCAGGTGTTGAAGCAAGCCATCGACGAGTTCGAGCCGCATTTGTTGATTTGTGCCTCCAAGGGTGGTGCTTATGCCACAGGCCTTTGGAAGGCAGGGATGTGGGATGGGCCCACGCTGCTCATCAACAGGCAGGGTGAAGCCGCCCCTTGTTGTGTGTTGCAACGGACGCCCAGCCTTTGATGAAGCCGTACATGACTGCTATGCTCTCGAGAGGCATCCGAGCTTGACAGAACTCCCGAAGGGCTCCTCACTTGCAGAATCAGTTTGTGCGCCGTTCGTTTTGTTGAAGCGTACTGTACTGGTGAGCAAGCTCAGCTTTTGCACATGGCCAGATACCTGAGGAAATGTGGTTGTCCTGGCGCATGGCTCCAATGACGAGTATTACAAATTTTTGCGGGAGGATCTAGAAAAACTCGTTCGTTCAGGCTCAAATTGGGATGTTTTTGCTGCATTTTGCCCCTTGTTTCGCGTGCCTCATGCCCAAAGAACTGCCCTTTCAAACGGCCACAGGCACACCAAACAAGTGCTACTTGCACTACACAGCGAACAGTGGCATCTTGGGCCGTGGCTACACCCGTCAGGGAGACAGACACAACATGGAGCCCCTTGAGCTGCAAGCACCCAAAGTAGGAACGTCCACCAGGTTCCACCGGGTTCCACCGGTCCAAATGTTTGACCATTTCAGATCCAGTTCTGCACACCAAGAGCATGGATTTTTTTCTGGGGCCCAGTCACCATCAACACTCAAGGGAGCCAGCAAGCATCAACACTCAGGTAGCGGATCTCAAATTTTTCCCGCTTCAAAGACCCAGGTCCCTGAAGCAATGGGACACTCTGCCGCGTCTCTGCGATGCTGCGATGAGCATGGAAAGTCCGGAGCTGCAGCTGTGACATCCTGAGGACGATCTGACGGTCAGGTTAGTCATCGAATCGAAGCTGGAGGAATTCCAAATTTAGATGAATTCACCAGAGCAGGGATTTCATAGCAAATCTGAGAGCTGCGAAATGAGCCCTCTACAAGGCTCCATCTTCAAAGTTGACTCAGGATGCGCTCGTGGCGTTCTATGTTGACTCAGGACGTACTGCTGCCTTTCTCACTGGCAGCGCGGGCGGGTAGAGAGCTAGAGAAAAGACATTGCAGTCCACTATAGTGATGGCACGAAGATGACCGGACGGTTATTGGAGTATGAAAATGTCAGGAAAGTGGCCCTTTGTTAAGGGCGAGCCTGCCCACAACATAGGCAACCAGGGGTTGTTTGATCGACTCCGACTCCGTCAGGAGCGGCTTGCTGCGGAGGCCAGCCGTTGGGGTTTGACGGAAGCTGATGGTAGCAGTTGCATGCTGCCCAACATCAATAACTCTCAGAACAGTTGGCCAATGATGATAATGATCCGAAGATTGTTCCGAGGCTTGTTTTGGCAACATGTTTATTTGACCCAGCGGGGGGAATTCTAGCACTGATGAGGACTGGCTGGGCTACACACCTGGACTGCGTCGATTTTGGGAATCTGCGGAGCAAAAGGGCATGGACGACCAGATCCTTTTCGATGTGCCACCAGGAACCGAAGAGCGACTCAGCAGCACGTTCTGGGTGGCATGGCCTGTAACGCAGTCACCGAACGAACGTTGCAGGTACGAGAAGGTAGACGCGCCCTTTCGA
>VSDK01005224.1:34578-47536 GCA_009767595.1 Symbiodinium kawagutii | reverse complement strand
TCTTCCGAGCGCAGCCTGCAGTGCCACGGGCTTATGCAGAATCTCGGCAGCACGCTTGACCCTCTTTTGTCATACGTCATACAAGTACGTATCATCATGTGTCATATGGTTGAAAGTTTCCTTTTGCTTCCCTTTGACTTTGGGGAGTGGGGGGTTGGCTACTTCACTGTTCTATCATTTGCAAACTTGTTATGCTGAGATCGGCTGTTTGCCTCAGATCTAGGCCAAAGTGATTGCCCGAAACTCTTGGCTCGAAGCATGGTCACTTTATGTCAGTTTCTGGTGAGGTGTTTGGTGTGGTTGGGGCAATTTGGACTGCAAAAGCTCAGGACATCAAGTCTCAAAACCTTTCCTATGAGCATTTCTTCGGACAGTATGTAGTGTGTAGCCTGTTTGTATGCAATTTATTTTTGATATATATATATATGCACATTTTAAAAAATATACATAAAAAAAGATATATTGACTAATACATGCACGTGATAGCTCTTCCCAGCACAGTTTCTGCCGACCAGCGCGGCATGGCAAGAGCTGAAGCGTCCATCAATCCGTTGAAAGTCTTTGTCGAGCGCATCGTATCCGGAGGTCTCTCCTTGAGAGACCTTCGTGAAGTTGGTTATGCAGCAGAGCAAATGAAGGAAGTCGGGTATTCTGTCCCTGAACTCTGCTGGGGAGGGTACACTGCAGCAGAGCTTTCAGCTACTTTTTCAGCTGAAGAGTTGTTTTCAAGTGGATCCACCCTCTGGGAGCTTTACAAAGCAGGCTTTCCGGCCGCACATCTCCGGCACAGACTGGATTTGACGGATTCCCAGAAAGAAGAACTCGACCTTCTTCAGCTGAAACACGTTGGATTCAGCGCAGCTGACCTTCGCAAATGCGGTCGAGGTGCAGCTGCGCTTTGCAAAGTAGGCTTTAGCCTGCAAGACCTTTCACAGGCAGGTTTTACTGGCACAGAGCTCTTTGATGCTGGTTTCACCCTTGTGCAACTTCAGCAGGCTGGTTTTGCTGAGGCAGCCCTGTCGGAAGACCAGAAAGCTGGGGCTGACGCTTTTGCAGCTTCAACATGCAGGTTTCACAGCGGAGCAGCTCCAACAACTGGACCTTGCTGAGAAGCTCAAAGCATAACTCATCGGAACTCCTCTTTTGGTCCCTGTTGGTCACCTCTAAGCTCCTCTAGTCATCTCATTCTCAACTCAGCCTCCTCCACGTCGCACAGTTGGTGGGAGAGGTGCGAAAAGTGCTCTGGGGAATGTCTTCACCTTTGCTAAAACCAAGAAACAAGAGTTTCGATCCCGGCAAGTTTCAGAACGATTTTTTTTTTGGCAGGACTGACATAAGGCCACGAGAGGTTTACTCAAAGTGAACGGAGCAGAAAGGCACATGAAATTTGGTAGGCATTGATGCATGGATTCCCAACGGCCGCTTTCGACTCAAGAGCCAATCACAGATATGCAAAGAATGGAGAAACTATACGAGCAGGATCAAAGCCGTTGGCATAAGGCCTAGCATCAGCCAAACTAAGTCAACAAAATGGGTGGAAGAAAGTGGAAGATATGTCAAATAGCTGACCTTTTCAGGCCAGGATACGCTGTGGCCTTTAAGAGGTACAGCTCACCGCATGGGAAGGTGCTTCCCTCCGTGATCTCGTCATGGATCTTGGTGAGGGTGAGCTTGCCGCACTGCTGGAGGAGCCATGGGAGGTAGCCATGGCAGGGTACGCAGTGGTACCCCACTTGGGTACAGAAATTTGGAAGGAATGATAACCTGATGTACCCTGATGTATCCTGATGTACCCTGATTGGCACTTCATTGTGGCCAGGAGATGCTTGCGCAATGCTTGGGGTACACCGCTCCCCGCGAGGCAGCAAGATGCGTTATGAAAGCATGGGTGTCATGTAGATTTCCCACGCTTCAAGGGGCAGATTTCACCATTTTTCTTTTGGCCTTTTCGAATGGTGCCAAGGCAGTGCCAAGTGTTGGCTCCGGGGCGCATGCAATAAGTTTCGAGCAGCTTAGAAACTTCTGGGTTCTGCAGGAAGTTTCGAACTCTAAAGGTTCGCAAGGTCTGAGGTTCTCGAGGTGCCAAAGGTTAAGACTCCAGGTTCGGCCACAGGAGAGGCTGACTCCAAACAGTGGTGTGGGCCGATCCTTGCGCGCTTTTCTGCCTGGCTTTGTTAGAGTTCACTCTGGATATTAATCAGTGTTGCTGCTGTTGTTGTTGTTGTTGTTGTTGTTGTTGTTGCTGCTGCTGCTGCTGCTGCTGCTGCTCAACTTTCTAATTCTATTTGCTTCACTCTGTGCTGCGGGAGGTCCTTCGAACACGGCGCGCATCTCAAGCGATCCTGGCGCGGGTGGAGGAGTGTCTTCCTTCTCTGCCCACCCACACCTTGGACGGCAACTTGGCCACTGGAAGAGTGTATGATGTCCTCCTCTCTGGTCATGTCTTTTATGTTCTTGAGGGGCCTCTCTTCAACTTGAATTCAAGAAGCAATTTCATCATATATTTCACCATCCAGCGGCACTGTGAGACCACTACTCGCCCATAAAAGATGCATCTAGTTGGTGTGTTTTCGCATTGGTGTATTGGTGCATTGGTTGTTGTTCTTGGTCATGATTCCCGAGCAATTACACTTCCAGAGTCACCATGGACCATCAAGTATCCTGAACCAACATCATTCATCAATGAACGTATCAATTAACCATCAATTAACCATCAACTAACCATCAATTAACCATCAATTAACTATCAACTAATCATCAACTGCCCATCAATTAACCATCAATTGACCATGAATTCAACCTGTATTTTTCATCAACAGCCATGGATGAATCATTTGCTCAGGGGATGGCACCACCTTGCTGCACTTGGCGTCTGGCGTGGGCCTTTTCGACCTCGCCGCGCGGGTCCTGGAGCGCCGCGCCGATGTGGCGCTGGAGCACCGTTTCTTTGGAGCGCCGCTGCTGTTGGCTGCGGAGCAAGGCCCGGGCACCAGCGCCGTCAGCTTTGGGAACCTGAGACGTCCCAATCTCCAGAATTTATGGAGTTTGAATGAATTTGCTTCATGAGAGACATGGAATGAATCTGATTCCTTTTGATTTATGAGAATATTAAGAATCATGAGAGGCATTCAGGGTCATTCAACAGAAATTCGTTCATCAGTGATTTTGATCGGGCTTTATTGCTATGTTGTCATTTGCCATTGGCATGATAATGGGTGTCAAGATGCGAACCAATGTTATTCGTATTGTTGATCATTCGCTCATTGACAAATCATTGGGCTGTGAAGCGGCTGTTGCCCCCAAAATTTCTGGTCTGCCAGTGGTGCGTGCCTTTGTTTAAAGACGCAACAGCTGCGATTCTGCACAGAACCAGGGGGCAACAGTGGAAACGAACGGTTCCAGCCATGGATCGGTAGGCCATGTTGATGTGGCTCGTCTGCTGTTGGAGCGAGCAGCTGATGTGATGCAAGCCACGGAGAAAACGGCCCTGACACCTGTCCATGTTGCAGCTTCCCGTGGGCATGTGGAGATGTTGGAGGCACCTTGGTGGCATTGGCACTGCTTTCTTGGTCGGCTTTAACCTGTTCATCCAGTCACACGAAGAGTGGACAGCGGCCAAGGTCTTGCTGGATGCCCAGGCAGATGTGCACAGACCCAACAGCGCTGGTGCTGCCGCCCTGCATTGTGCTGCTGCCAAAGGACAAGACAAATGCTGCCAATTGCTGCTGGAGAGGTTGGCAGATGCCAATTGCTGCTGCCAAGATGGCAAGACGGCTTTGCATTTTGCAGCCTTTCAAAGTGTACTTGGACCAGCTCAAGGTCTATTGGGTGCGAAGGCAGAAGTCAATGCCAGCGACCAATTTGGTCATACCCCTCTAGTTTTTGCCGTGCGTGAGGGCCATGTGGAGGTGGCAAAGTTGCTGTTGGAACACGAAGCCGATGTAAATTGCAGCAGCCTGGATGGCGCTGTGCCCTTGCATGTGGCCGCCGAACGAGGGCATGCCACTCTCCTTCAGCTCCTTTTGAGCATGCGAGCCGATGTGCAGGCCAAGGGTGGCGATGGTTTGACGGCACTGGACATTTTGGCCATTGAAGGCAACAAGGAGTCAGCTGCAGTCAGGAAGTTTTCCATGCGTTTTCCCTATGTGTTCCTATGTTTTTCTATGTTGTCGCTGTTGAAGTCTATTGAAGTCTCTGCCAGTTCTGTCTTTTGCATGGCATGTTAACCTCTCAGGAGCTTTCTGTGATCTTGGCCAAGTTTGGAGCCACATCTGAGTTCATAGGAGTTCCATTTTAATTGTGCCCAAAGGCGGCCCCGGATTTCCAGACAATGGGCTGGAGACAAAAAGGTGAAGAGTTGGCAATTTCAACTTGACCCAACTTGACCCACTTTGCTTAATGATGGCTTCTCAACTTGACCAACTCGAATCCTTCAATACCGTCGATAGGCACTGAACTTGGAGCGGCTGTGTACATTCCTGCGCAGCCAAGGATATGAACCCTGGCATGTGGCAGTATATCTCCATCTTGAAGATCGAGCGAGTGGAGAATGGAATGCAAGAGGATGGCAGCGCAGAACCTTACTACAAGGCTGGAGCTTTTGGTTTTTGCTGAGTGATGCTCCGGCAGCATTCCGACAAGGCATTGCAGAGGGGCATTGAGAACCAGGGTGTTTGCTTGTCAGCATTTGGATGCTGTGTGTTTGCACGCTGAACGTGCCAAATGGAACAACTTCTTTGTCGCATTCTTCCATGTGTCAGGCAATTTCTTTTTGCACGCAATTTTTATCCTCCTGCAATTTCCTTTTGCACGCGCCAACGCCTTTCCGAAGCCCAGGTTTCATTCGTGCCAGGGCTCCATACGCGTTGGGTTTTTCACGGTTCCAGTGCAGTAGCGACTTTTCTGCAGCTGGAATTGGCTGAAGCAGACACAAGCTCCTCACAGTGCAGCAAGATTTTCCCCATGATTCGTTCATTTTTGTTAAGAAGGACCCAGCTTCGATCCTTTAGCCTTTCCACCGTTCCAAGCCAAGGAATCTATTGTCTCCAACCCCATTTCAGGCGGCAATGGAATGGTTTTGCTTATTTCCCAACATCACTGCACCAAGACAAACAAGATACTTACCACATGAATTCAACCATGGCTTCATCAAATGCAGCCTTGGGCTTTTGCAGGATGAATCATGCTTCTCCGGATGTGTCATTGCCCTGACCAGCGATTGAATCATTCGGTAGTTTCTGAAAATGGGGGTACGCCAAGTCATCCAATCTTACTGTAATCATGTTTAGTAGTCAGCCAACCATTTCTAGTACTAAGCCAACCCGTCCTGGTGTTCACAATTTTAAGATGCCAACATTTGATCCCTTGTGGATGTTCCGTGGAGGCTTTCAGCCCCTGATGTCGGGCACGCGTGGAAATGCCCTGTGGGGTCCAGGGACCTATTTCGCCCGCGATGCCAAGTTGCAGGGCTGCACTGGTTCTTGCCAGCGGTGTCACCTACAAGTTCATCGTACGCACATTTCTCGACACATACGCTCACATATACAACATGTATGTAACATGTATGTAACACGTATGTAACATGTATGTAACGTGTATATAATATGTACATAATATGTGTGTACATGCAAGTAGATGCTACGCGCACACACACACAGCATTCGCATGCATACGATACATCAGGAACCCAATCTGAACGTGGTTCATAAACGAGAGTTATGACATTTTGTTGGGACGACTCTGCGGAAAAGTGAGGAGGTCAACAAATGAGCCTAGAGCCCTTCCACGTTTTGGAGGTCTAACACAATCAACAAATGAGTCATGCGCCAGTGGCTTTTGGGTCTCCACTGAGGTATGTCTATGATGGTGGTTTTTGTAGCCCTTCTATGGATGGAAGTCGCCAAATTTTGCTGCCAAGTTTGCACTGCGCATGTTCGCTGTTCTGGGAGCAAAGGTTGGGAGGACTTCAGATTTTTTGGGGTTTGATTTGAATACACTACTGGCTTCGAAGCCCTGTTTTTTCGATTTCTGTGCTGAAGATCCTCTCACATCAAAGGCTTTGTCTCTTGATGAACGGCTTTGTTTGCCTCGGTGATCCGGAGCACAAGGGAGTGCTACCCTTTCGCCAAGGTCGGCACAGGCCAGAGTTATTTTTGGAAGTTTCTTCTTGTTCAACATATCTCTGATCTCAAGTTGTTTCAGCGAGCTGGGAAGTTGAGACAAGCTCACAGGTACAATGCCTCAGTGGACAGCCTTTCGAACCCCGAGATTTTTGTCAGGGCCTCAGTTGCCATCAGGTGACGCGACTGGAGCTGCCATAGCGGTAAGGTCACGCAGTCGCCTGGGGCTGCGTATCCAGCATATGTCATCACCTTCTCCTAAAGGAAGAGGCCACTGGCATGGCCAATGGCATCATCTTGGGGTCGATCTCAATTAGATAGCAGAACAAATTGGCAGATCCATATTCATCGGCAGCTATTTATATCTATTTGTACATCTATTTTGATATCTATTGATGTCTATTTGTGGTCAAGCTAGGGCTTGTTTGTTTATTGATATGGGATTTCCAACATTAGGGCAAACCCCTGGACACCCCGGCAAAAAATATGGATCTCCCATTCAGTTTTCGTCTTTACAGTCTTCCTGCTCTGGGCGCAGTGTGCAGCTGCCACCTGGCCACAAGTTTGCCGGCAGTTCATCAGCGCCTGGACGTCCGTCATTGGGGCAGCGCTCGCAAACGCGACAGCAGAGCTCTCGGTGCTGCTGGCATTGTACAGTTGGACGGTCCCTGGACCCCCACCAGCATGCGCCGAACCTTTAGGATGGATCCTCTAGGATCACCTTCGTTCAGCCGTAAAAATGATTGAAAAGTGCCAGCTGATTCTTGCACCGGTCCTGGCTTGTCATTCTTGGCAAAACTTGCCAGCACAAGGCGCATCCATGAAACTAACCCCCCCAATAAATTGGTCGGGGCAATAAAACTCCATACTGCACAGACGGTTTCCTACGAGAAAATTTGGCAGTTTTGGGCAGGGAGGTGCCACCATCGATCTGAAATGTTTCACCAGAGCATGTGCAGCTCCGCAAAACCCTAAGGAGCTGCAGCTGGAGTCAGGCGCATCTGCGGACTGCCTGAAGTATGAAGCCCACGTGATGCATATGAAGTGTTGGAATCGAAGGTTGCATGTGAAGTATGAACTTCACAGTATGGTGGTGATGTGCAGTATGAAATCTGCAAATTTGCATAATTTGCAGCATGGTGGTATACTTCCGCAGCTTCTTTTGTGTCCAATCGGCATGGCCTGCGAATAGCTGAGTGCCAAGGGTTGAGGATTTCAGCCAAGAGAAACAGAAAGTCCACGAAAGGTCCTATTTTCTGCACCCTTGTACTTTTCTGTCCAAAAGGATGCTAGTCATTTCATAGGGCAAAAGGCATGGAAAGAGATCGAAAGGCACCGAAAGGCATCAAAACGCATCAAGAGTCTCGTTTTTTTCGTCCGTTTCCTGTGAGATTGGTGGATTCGCAGCCCATGTCCAACTGCTGGGCGTGGGGTGTGCAGCAACGGTTGTCTGCCTCGGACTGTGCTGAGCCTGTCACTGCCTTGGCCAGATGCTGCCGACAGGCTGGGCCTTTCCAGGTGGTGACAACCGACCAAAATCAACAGACAGATAGGCAGCTGTAGAAAGAGATAGTTGATATCGGTACACCGTATCCCACTCCCCCGCAAAATGGATGCTGAGCGAGCGCAGGGATGCGCAGGGCATTTTACTTTATACCTACCCCTTCTTCTCATTGGTGGTGGGGTAGAACTGTAGGGAACTGTAATGGGACCTCTGTCACGAAAGGTCTTAAAGTTGGCAGCGATGTTGTTCGTTTTGAGCTTGGGCAGGCTGATGTGGATAGCAGGGACAAGCTGAATTCAAAACGAAAGATCAACCAGCAAGGCAGGGCCAGCACTGTTGGCACCACCTGGAACGGTCATCAGCCTTGGGAATATCCGCATTCAGACGATCAATCATCAAGCACTTGCTAAAGCATTCCCAGGGTGTCAGGGACCAAGTTCACCAAATTCTGAGGATCTAAAATGGACAAATCATGGTTTTGGGATTGGCTTCCCATGGTCATCATTCTGTCTCTCAGCCTTTCAGGTGATGAGCCTTGTGACCTGGAGTTGGACATGGTGAGGCGAGGGGTGATGAAAAGTGATGAAAGGTTAACATTGGGATTTAAAGACATATATAATCGTTCAGAGTTGTCATTTTGATTATGAGCATTGACTCATTTTACTCCCATTTTTGCCACATGTGTTTTGAACCGTTGCGTTTTGCTACGACTACAACTAGTCACCAGACAAGGCAGCAGAAAAGTCGAACACCTCAGAAAGTCTCAAGGATCGCCCTTGCTCAGGCGCTGCCTCCCGGGTGCCCTACTGGGTCTGGGTGGTTCCGGGCGAGCCTTTGAGGCCTGTGAGAAAGACTTTCGCGCTTTAGCTGGACTCCCAGGGCTGAACCAGACCCATGGCCATGGAATGCTGATGCTTGGGAGCTCAAGCCAGCTGATCCCAAGATGAAGCACCGAGGCGAACTTGCCCGCAGATGCCGATGAGCAGAGGGTGGACACTGTGCCCGTAGCTCAGGCCATTGCACTTGGATTGCCTCCCTGCCCCCCTGCATCTTGTATGGCTGAGGTTAAATCGCAGCTGGACCTGCGTTTGGAGAGCCTTCAGGCAACCAGTCGAGCAGCACCTTGGCATCTCAAGATCTCAAAATGGTATTGGCTGTCCGCTGATTCTGCGATCTAGGTAGCTGTAGTGGCACATACGCACACATGCAGTACCCCACGTATGTACACACATTTCAACGATATGACGACAATCCGAAAATTTTTTCCTTCGCAAGCTGATGTTTCGGTGAGCCCAGCTGTACCGTCGTCTGCCACCTGAGGCTGGTCGCGCAAGCACAAGCGGTTGGCGAGCCAGCACCCCAGGGGCCCCACCGTCTCCTGCCAAGCTGTGCTGTGTCACATCGATCAGGTGCCGCCCAGCGACTGCGGTAAAGAACACCGCTGGGAAGGGTCGGTGGACGGCCTAAGTGACGCTGAACAGAGGACGTCTCCGCTGGACCGGTTTCCCAACACGGGAAGTTCCGCCGAAAGAAAACAGCAGACCGCGGCGTCAACAGCGCATCTCATCTTATCTCTTGATGATGTGTCATTATCTCGTCACACTTCAGCACAGGCGCAGCAGTTTCTCAGCCCCTTTGAAGCGGGGAAACTCAGTGCGCCAGGCTGGTGGCAGTTGAGCTTAGGCACCTTTGGTTTGGTCATAACCTGGGTGGTTGGCTGCCAAGGTCATGTCCTGAGAAATCGGTTCTCGCATCCTTCACGGTGGGTAACTCGGAAGACTTGCCATCGAACAGCATGGTGGGGCTTTCACCCTTGGTGGGTGACACCAAGGACCGTATTCGTTACATCGTGGTCACCTCGATGATGAAGCTGTTCTTTGAGGTTTCTTGTCACTTCCGCTGTGGCACCTGCGCTTTCCCAAGGTGCGTGGTGAGCCGGAGGAGGCATCAATACAAAGTGTGTCAAAATGCATCTTCTTTTGGTCATCCTGTAGGATTCAGAGTTTCCCCGTCTCACAGGAAGCGGATCCTTCTCCCGGCGGGAATTCTTTTCGTGTTGGTCTAAGATGATGCAGAGGCAGAGGCATTGCTGAGGTAGTCACGTGTCATCGTGGCAAATTCTAAGGCTGTGAGCAGTGCCAGGCAAGGGTCTTGGGTACCTTGCATGGTTCACAGTTGCCAGCAGTGAAACATTGGAAGAGTCTGGGACAGTGGTGAAAAACACGTCGGAGACACGTCCAAGAGGAGGATATTGGGAGATATGGAGATCTGCGGTGACCTTACAGGTGACCATTTCGACTGGCGGCCGTCTTGGCACTGGACAGTATGCTGATTGCGGGCAGCTGAGTGAGATCCCTGTTATTCCCTGTTCACCTAGAGTAGGAGCTCGCTAAGGGGTGAGGGGAATGGAAGAGCTCAGCAATGTGATACGCCAAGGTCTTTATTGTGAGGGATGTTGGAACGCTTGGGCTTCCACTTCATCCACAACTTGAAGCTAGCTTTGATTGTCGGGACCCCAACAGAAGCCAGCACCGCTGCATCAGAATGGATGGGACAATTTGAAGAGAGAGAGATGGTGCCAACCCTTTGACTTTTCCTGTTTGTTCTTTTTTACATCCTGGAAAGGTGGTGTCCACCCTGAAGATGGCAAGTCATGTGGCATACCCAAAATCAAGATGCCGGTCAATTTTTTCATTCGAAAACAAAGGTGCACACATACAAGACCACGGAGAGATATGCATATGCATTTCTAAGTCCTCTACATATTTATTGTGTATATATGGACATACGCAGTTAGTATATTTAACATGCACATATTTTCATTGCTATGTGTAATGCAATGCGCAGAAGTGTGCATATGCACAGGCCCAGCTTGTCTGTCGCAGGTTGGGAGTCGCAGTCCGTCGCAGCTGACGAACGTCTGGGGTGTCACGTGGTGTCATGCGAAGACAAAAAGTTGGCGCAGGACCATTTTTGTTCCAAGGGTCTTTACACAAGATTTTTTTTAGTTGTGTAAAAATGATTATATATTTGTTCCAAAGGTCTGTTTTTAGCCATTTGGGCACCCCTCTGACAAGCGGAAATTCGGATAATCCTGAAACCAATCCCCAATCTTATTGTATTCTAGTGAATTACTAGTAGAAATTTCAGATCATTTTTTGGGATCTACTTGAGATCGATCGACGGCTTGACGAAACTGTCGGCACATGCTTTGATGATCTCCACAAAAAACTTCCGACATGTTGGCTGCTCAATATGTTGCTTTGGCCAAAGTAGTTTGAAACTTGACTGAGTTTCTCCCGAGAAGTGGAATTCCTGGAAACGGTTGGCATGCCTGCCCTTTGCAGAAGAAATACCTGCTGGCTCGACACTATTCAAATCGATGGATTGATTGCTTTGAGCACGGATCACCTGGTCTGGCTGATCAAAGGTGTCCCTTCTGGAATGCTTGATCCAGCAGTACTATGGGAGTTCCTTATGGAATGCCTCGCAAAGCATAGCAGAATCCCTACCACAGGAACCCCAGTGGGGCTTCCTTGTCATTTGGCGAAGTCTGATCCAAACCCACTCGTACTATGTTATGGAAAGAGGCAGCAATTTGCAAGATTGTCTAAGATGCATTCTAAGCAGAGAAAGGCGTTACTATTGAATATCACCAACGTGGACTCATGACAGCGGATGAAATCTTCACCAGTGCAGAAGTTCATATCTGATTGTTCTCTCTCTTTTGTCATTCCCTGGTGCCACCAACATTTTCTCAAGAATCATGATGTAAACCGGCCATATTTTGGGCCTGCTCAGAGGGCGTGGTTCCCATGCGCAGGATGCTTGTTGGAATGAGGGCATGCATCATGCCAACTTTGATGAAAGGTGTGCAGCCTTTTCAGGCAATCCAAATCAAGTTGAGGAGCCACTTCAAGGAGTTCATTCGGACCTCCCAGCTCTTTTGGTCATCCATTCAAGCCCCCCAAGCGCACACGACATTCATGGTGTCACGGTGTCAACTAGCAGGAGCCCTGCGAGCGTCTCGAGTTTCAAGGGGAGGGTTTTCCATTGCTGGAGCTGTGCGGAGCGATGGCGCCGCCAGCCACGCGAGCCAGGCCTCCAGGGTGCTCTAAGGCGGTCAAGAAGAAACCTGCCAAGGCTTCCAAGGCATCAGGAAAGGCATCAGGAAAGGCATCAGGAAGGGCATCAGGATGTTTGACCAAATTGCTGAAGGTTTACAAAGGCTTGGATGATTTTCATCTTCCACTCTTCAAGGAGGTGCAGCGTATCGCTAAGGCCACAAGGGTTCTTTATCCAGGCAGCCACTGGCACATGCAAGCCTCCGTGGTATTTCCAGATGTGACCTACGTGGACTACAACCAGAAAGTGGCTCCATTTTTTGAAGATCAAGCAGTGCTTGCCTGGATTAAGGAGAACAAGACCTATCCAGGGGAGCCCAAGATGAAGTTTTGTCTCAATGATTTCGAGCACCTCAAACTGCCTGGCACCTTTGATTTGTTGATTTCAATGAGTGCTGGCATCGTTTCCAAACCATGTGCCCGCTTCTTGAGAATTGGTGGCTATTTCCTGGTTTCAGATGCTCATTTCGATGCTCGCACGGTGGCTTTGGATAAACGATTTAGCTTGGTTGGAGTCTATGACATGGAAAGCAAGAAGCTCAACACAAAAGATCTGAAGTCTTGCTTTGTGACAGCAACGGGGCAAAAAATTACACCGGAGCAAGTGGAGGTGAGCAAGACGAAACCGAAGGGAAGTAGAGGGTTCAAACTGCTCCGCGAGGACTGGTTTCATCTCTTCAAACGGATCAAGTGAGCAGCACTAGACCCAAAGACCACCATTTTCTCCTGTCAAGAGCTTCGCCGTGCAAAAGTTCACAGCTTCCTACGGGCCTTTGTCTTGCTGACTGATGCAGATCCTGGCTCCTAAATGTTTCCCCTCTATGATGAGCTGACATGTTTCCTCCTGTGAGACCGTGTGTTGAGCAACAATCCTCAAGGAGCTCTTTGCTGAAACTGCACTGATACTGACTTTCATCCAAGCTCTTCGACGCCCTGGCAACAAATCGCTTTGGACCTAAAAATTGTGAGACACGGAAAGATTGCATTAGTAACCTGACTGACATCAGCTGCAGCGTGAGGAAGTGTGGCAATATCATAGAATTGAATGAGGCTGATTGGATGCTTCCTTTTACCTTCCGGCTGTTGACGTTTCGGGTCTTGAGAGCATTTACGCAGACACACACACACACAAAACTCAAAACAGAATCAGACTGAGCTAGACAACATATTCCACAGAGGTTCAGTAGCATCCTTGAAGGAGTAACAGCAGG
>VSDK01005224.1:4282-32712 GCA_009767595.1 Symbiodinium kawagutii | reverse complement strand
TCTACCATGAGGAGACCATTCGGAACACGGTGAAAGCCTTGAACAAGGCCTTCAGTTGGTGTCCAGGCTACAAGAACCACTTTGCGGTGAAGGCGACGCCCAACCCGCATATCATGCAGATCCTCAAAGAGGAAGGCGAGGAGTGGATGGGTTCACGGGCGACTGGGGGGAGACATACGCAGAATCGCAGAGATGCAACATCGCGGGTGTGCAATGAAAGCAAACTTTAAAACTTTACACATCATCTTTCTGGCCTTGGTGCTTTTCTGAAGCAAACCTGGCTGGTGGTTGTGAGGGAGCTAAGGAGCCAAGGGTATCCATAAAGCCCTTTTTAAGGGGGAGGCTACCAGAATTCACCAAGTGTCAGTCTCACACCAAGACTTGCTTGATGCAGGGGCTACCAAACAGTAGAGACAGAATGGTACTTGAATGAACTGTCGCTCTCCGTAGTTGGGCCACAAGCTCGCCACTAGCCTCCGGCTAGCCTCTTGAGATGGCGATGGATAGAGAGAGAGAGAGAGAGAGAGAGAGAGAAAGAAAGAGAGAATGGTACTTGAAGCTCTGAGAAGCTATGTCTATGCCAGGCTGTGGTGCTGATTGCTCCAGTTACACTGAGCTGATTTTGTCAGAACGAATGGGGCTGACGGGCGAGGACATCATGTTCACTAGCAACTCAGCGGAAGAAGCTGTCAATGTGAGAGTCATAGGCGCTAGAATTGGGAAGGGCAGGGAAATGATTGTGACGAGGTTAGGGGATTTTGGAGTTAATTTTGTGTGCCCCAAAAAACACACACAGCATCACAGCAGTGTTTTGAGTGCAGATGCGGGTGACAGTGCCATAACATTCAGTTGAAGCGCTCCCAAGGTAACAACACACCATTGAAGGAATACCAGAGACTTGGCTGCATGGAAGGCGCTGGGAGTCTCCCAACATAGTCGTGTCATGATTGATGGCAGCAGCATAGGACAAATGCTGCATCACCGCATGCCAAGGAAGGCCAAGGAATTGGGTGCGTTGGTGAACTTGGATGATATCTCCCACATCGACTTCTTGAATGCCGACGGCTTGCCGGAGCTTGTGAGTTTCCGGTTCAACCCAGGCCCCAGCAGGACAGGGAATGCGACTTGGCGATTGAAGATAGTTCCCGACCACCTGCCTGCTATAGCCTGCTATTCTGCAGGATCTTGCCACCTCCTTTGCTGCTCCCTAAGGTGCTCATTGGAGACCCCAAGGAAGCGAAGTTTGGCACAACCACAGACCAGCTGTTGGAGGGCTACCGCCGTTGCAAAGAGCTGGGCGTGAAGCGTTTCGGCCTTCATGCGATGGTAGTCTCGAATTGTTCCTTGCAGCGACTTTTCCTCAGTTTTGGTATGGGGGTGGGCCATCAACTTGGGGGTTCTATATTTTTAAAGGTTTTCTTTTTCCCGTTCTTTTTGATTTTTTTCCTGTTCGAAAAGATAGAAGAAGCGAGCAGAGAAGGAGAGAAGCAGGGAAGGAGGCAAGCAAACTGTTTGCTTGCCAGGAGGCAAGCAAACAAGAAAGCCAGCCAGCCAGCAAGCAAGCAAGCCTTGAGTTCCTAAAAAAGAAACCCTAAGCCCAACCCTAAAGCCAGAAACCAACAATCATCCTAAACCAATCCTAAGACAAGAAATCTAAAAAAAAACAAAGGCCATAAATACTCAACCCGACCCTAAAAGCATAAACCCTAGACCCAATCCTAAAGGCGCAAAACCATGAAATTAACCCTAAAACTCAAAAACCTTAAACTCAACCCTACAACCATTAAACCCTAAAAGCAACCCTAAAATCAGAAAGCCTCAAATCAACCCTAAAACCTGAGACCCGAAAATCAACCCTAGAACCAAAAACCTGAAAATCAAGCTTTAAACCATCAACCAGCAACCCAAAAATCAACCCAAGCTAGCAACAACCCTAAAACCATAATCCCTAGAATCAACATAAAAAACGTAAATCCTAAAATAAACCCTAAAGCAAAAAACAATCATAACATCAACCCTAAAACTAAAACCACAAACCCTAAGTTCAACCCTAAAACCATCAACCCTAAACCCAACCTAAACCCAGAAATCCTAAAAGCAACCCTAAGACCATAAACTCTAGAACGATAAACCCTGCACTCAAGCTTCAAACCATACACTATAAAAGCAACCCTGAAACCAAGAATTCCACCACACCTAAAGGGGTAGAACAAACCCACCACATTGTATTCGCTATTCCCAGGCTAGAAACGGAAAAAAACAAAACCAAAACGAACAGGGCAAAAACAAAACCTGAAAACAACCCTCAACTGGTGTGCACATTCAGTAGGGTTTTTCTAGCTTGCAGTGAGTCGTATGCTTCATCATTTGCTCATACCCATTCACACCTGTTTCTTCGATCGGAGGCTTGAAAGTTGAAGAGTTGTTGGAGACAGCTCGTATGCTTTTTGGTCTAGTTTTGGTCATCAAGGAGAAGCTTGGAATCGCCATTGAGCTGGTGAACCTTGGGGGTGGCTTCGGAATCCCCTACCGTCCCGAGGAGAAAGTCATAGATGTGCAGGCTGCTGACTCAGCAGCCACATTTCTGAAGATTGTCGGCTCAGAACAGGTGTTGGCTGTTGCTCAACCCCAATTTCGGCTCGTTCCATGGGAGTAGAAAGGCAGTAGAACATTGCAGCTTTCCTCCTACAGCCTTTGTGAATTGCTACAGAACGACGGCGGTCGTTTTCATCTTTTAAACATGCGCCGTGGCCATGCTTTCCCTATTTTTCGCTTCAATCACCTTGACCTGGGGCTAAGTTTGTGTTGCGTCATTGGACGGGCGCGGCATAGGTGCTACTCGTTGTTTGGAGGTGTTTGCTGCTGCAGCTGCTTGCCTTGCTGCCTCACTGCTTTGCAGGCTGTCGGAACCGGTATTCACCAGATCTACAAGGAGATGATTGAATCCAAGGGGTTGAAGCTGCGGATCGTCACAGAGTGTGGTCGCTACATCACAGGGCCCGCAGGCATGTTGGTTAGCCGTGTGACCCACAGGAAGAAGATCTACAAAAACTATGCCACATGTTTGAAACTGCTGAGTCTTCCTTGCTTTTATGCAGTCAAGACGTGTTGTTGGTCAAAAAAGATATTTTGGTTCCCACTTGCACAAGAATTGCTTTGCCTAGGATGACTTGCTCCGCACATCTCTCCACAACTTTGATGTTGAAGAGAAATTGCCAGCTTTGCCCGCCACTGAGGTGGGTTTGGACGCATGCATGGCTAACTTGATGCGTCCGGGCATGTACGGTGCCTACCATCATATCACCATCATCCCCAACAGTGAGCAGATGCCAGAGCTGCCAGACCGCAAGCAAGATATGCCCGACAACAGCAAAGACCTCATAACCAAGACGGGCATCTACGATGTGGTGGGAGGCCCGCTTGGTGTTGATTGGACGCCTGAAACTCACCACTCCTGTGCTGATCTCTGAAGAGTCTTCCAATTCATGGTTCTAACCATCCAAGTTTATAGCCATTATTGATGATAGATCCGTATGAACAAACCCCCATTGGTTTCCCATCAATAGCCTGGTCATGCACCATCAAATCTAGGAGTCTATCCATATGGATCCTTATTAACCATTACCAGTTCTCAATGATAAGCCAACACTTCATAATGGCTAACATTAAACATAATAGTTACCCATCATTAACATGATAAACCATTATAAGCCATTATAAGCCAGTATAAACCAAGGGCTATCAGTATCACCTCCTGGGAAACCAGTTGCCATTTCCGGGTGGGAAAAGCCCCCCCTGGCACTGCCAAGTGGCTAGGCCTCTGCGAGAACAACGACAAGTTCGCCGTGGACCGGAGCCTCAATGCAGATCCACGGCCCGGGGATGTGGCGGTGATCCACGACAGCGGGGCCCATGGCCACTCCATGGGCTTCAACTACAACGGAAAGCCGCGATCCGCGGAGTCTCTGAGCTGCAGTTTTTGGGCGTTGGATGTGACATGGGACAGGGCAAGTGCCAGGTCCACTGGTCACATGGGGCATTGATGATGCTTGTGGTGTTTTGAGTGGTGCTGATGCTCCCTTTTCTCTTCCTGTTGACATGTGGGGCATACTCCCTCCAACAGTCAATTCACTGCTGGAAAAGATGGATCCTCCTTGGGTGGCGCAAAGCGGTTTTCCCTGTACCTTGCAGTGTGCAAGGTACCTTTTTAGATGTGACGGCTCAGTGCTGCGGATACGACGTGCAGAGACCATAGAGGCTGGGGCCTCCGGAGTTTTCGGGCTGCACCGGGTTTCACTGGCTTACACTGGGATACTCTCAATGACTGCATGTGGCTTGGGCGGGATATCCATCCAGATGGTAATTAATTGGTGGCAGCGTACAGAAGCATTGGAATTTTCTTTGTGAGGGGGCGGGGCTTTCAGCTGCTCAATCCCTCCCCAACTTGGAGGACATCTTCAGCACCGTCGATTTTACGGCAGCCCATGTGATGCAGCATGCGCAGAATGGGCACAGCATCTCAGAATCAGGAGTGCCAATGTTCAGATGTAGGCAGGTTGACCCACCGCCACATACTGAAACAAGATCCACAAGGTTCCAGTGGACTCGGCAACATTGTCAATGATCTCACGTTTGGTTTCAACTTGCCCCGCTCTAGACACGAGCATTCTGAGCTCTTGCAGCTTGAGTCTGGTCTCATGATGTCGCAAGTTCCACTTTTTAAGCAGCTCGTGTTTGGTCATTGCCGCGAGGAAAATCGAGGGGTTGCCTGCCCCTTGGGAAGATCTTGGGCTACTGATCCCAGCGGTTTTCGGGCGCCTGAATCAGTGCCCGCCACTGATTTTCCACTCTGCGGCACCTGGCCCAGCTTGTTTCGCCGGACCGTGATCCAGCGCCAAGCTGCAGAGGTCACATCTCTTGAAAGCGGAGACCCGTTCTGTGCGTCATGACTTCTGCGAAGTTTATGAACAGATTCAGCTTGGGAGACCCTTCAAGTTCCCGAAAGCCAAGACCTTTCACCAGACCAAGCAGCCTAGTCATGACTTGCACAGTGGAAGGCCTCCTTGCTCACCGACCTCATGGCGCCATGTGAGGAAAAGATGCAGTGAAGCCAACAGGACAACACCTACCACCATCGTCGTAGATGTTTGGGCCAAAAGTTGGAGAGACAAATCCACCAAACATACGCAGGATTATTCAGGATTGATTGGTACTGATGATTTGGGACATTTCCACGTTTGACCATGTGCTGAGAGACCCTTCATTCTTTTGTACTGAGTTGCTGTGCTGACCTCCTATCAGCTAGAGGGTGAGGCATAGGACAATGACCTGAGAGCTGCAGCAACATTGATCTACAGGGTAAGGAAGAAAAATAGAAAACCAAAGAAATAGGTGGATACAATTCTCGCAATATGTAATTGCAAGTCTTCACCAATATAAAAGATATGAAAGTGAAACCAACCAATATATTCATATGCGAAAATATGTATTGATGCATGGGAAACATATGAACAGGGTGCCTCGTTTGTCAGTTCCATGGAATTTCAAAGGCTTGGAGTTGTGTGCTTCCGTGCGTTCATGGCAACTCTGGCTCTAGCTGAACAGCTTGACATTGGGGATTTGCAGCACCTCATCCCCGTGACGCAGTGCAGATGTGCAAAGACTGAAATGCAGAATCTTCACAGAGTTCACCCCAGCCCCACCGTTTAACGCTGCACGTAAAGCCTATTTTTTTTCAGAATACTAGTCAGCCGCTGCTGTGCAAATAAATACAGTGTGAACCTTTTCCTACTCAGTTTTGGAAAAAGAAATGCTAGGCAGCATCACACCCGGCAACTTTTCCTTGGATTGCCTGGCATCATGTGCCACAAATCAGTGCAGGTGACCTGACTCGAAGTAGCACAGGCTGGCTTAGCATTCAATGGCATACCCTGGCATTTGGGTACGTTCCTATTGTTGCCCCCTTATGCTTCAAGATGTCAGATTCCATCGAATCTCTGCATGGCAGGGATGAATTCCGGTCATGTGACCTGCTGTCGCTCTCAAAGTAGAGTGACTTGAGTCAGCCATGGCGCAGCGCGCGCGAGGGGGCACAGCTCGCCGCCCCAGTTGCCGGAAAACAAAGCTGCTAAAACCAGAGCTGGTCCCCAGCAGGAAGAGAAGCCGTGAGGATCCCACACCAGGCCGGTGAAGGTCAGGGAGGAGGTTAAGGCGAATCAGAAGGTCATTTGGTTTTGTATCAAGACAGAAAGCGTTAGAGCAGGGAATGCCAATAGTTAGGTTGCTTAGAAATTATTGCCGAAGGCGGCTTGCCGGGAACCAAATTGTTGGATGGCTAAGACGGGATTGACACATCTCTAGCTGTGTGGGTTTGTTCTGTGTCGGTGGGCCTTTGCAGGCGGAGCCCAAGGTGAAACTCTACCTGGCAGCCAGATTGCATACTGAGTTGTTGTCGCAGCTCATGAGTCGAGGAACCACATGACCAGACTTCAGCCACATGATGGGTGCAATGCATGGGTCAAGTTTGTTGCAGCGTGGGTTTGGTCATGGGCCGAATGCCTGGAAGCATCAAGCAGCAAAGTTTGAAGAAGACAAGTTTGAACCAGATAATGGTAAGCCCCTGGTCATGATCATCAAAACATCATGAACCAAATGACACACCAATTGCAATTACATGAATCTGGCTGGTGGATGGGAGGGAGCGATTTGGAGCCAGTGATATCCCGTTCTGGCCCTTTTGAGGGGGAGCTAGTTGGAGCCACCAGCAGTGCCGTTCACCAAATGGTACTTATCAACAGATCCATGATGAATCTGACTGCACCAGTTCCATGTGCCCAGATCAAGTTGCAGAACGCGTGGCGCAACTGCGGGACTGGGCCAACACCTGGCCTTCGACGGATCCGCCTTGCAACTTGGACGTGTTGATCAGGCCCTGCCTATAGGATTTCTCCCGTCAAGGTGGGTGTAGAAATGGGTTTGACTATCACTATCAGTTTTCTGGGACTGAGAGCCAGGAGAGCGTGTTTAGGTATCAGGAATGATTCAGTGCTTTGTGTTGCGACCTTTGCATGTGCCTACATACATTGACCCATTCTGGCAGTTGGCATGTCATGTGCCAAGTTCTTGTTGTCGTAATTGGTGGACTGAAAAGAGGCGGCAGATGGACTGGCAGGCATAGGGAGGCTCAGGCGCTGAACGTGAGGTGTGCAGTTGTAGATGCAGTGGCCCTGACAACGAGGCACAACGCTTGGCAAACGGCGAAAAATTGGGAAGCAGAATGATGCAACTTGGCCTGTTGAGCTGGAGCCTTTGCAACTCGGCCCTAGGCCACCTGCGATGATTGTGGAATGGAAAGAAATGTTAGGGCACCCCATTGATGGACAACTTTACGAAGTTTAACTTTGCTAAGTTTTTCAGGTTCCAGTCTTGGACACGTTTGCAACGCAATTGCCATCTACAAGCTTTGGACCTGCAGCAGTGTCCGTCTTGTACACTGTGGTTGTTGTGGCCGAGGATGTGGGCACGGTGGTCGTATCCAACCGCGGTTACGTGGTGGTGGCCCAACCGCCCATGTACGTCGCTCCGCAGATCCGGGTGCTGGAAAAGAATCTGGTGGTGGATCATGCCTTGCTGCTCAACAGAATTGGTCGGAGGGCTGCGTGTCGCAACCCCATTCCAGTACTGGACATTTTGGCGTCTTGCACCAAGCCTGAGTAAAAAGACAATCTGTGCCGTACATGTAGTAGTATATCTTGACATCGTACCTTACGTGTTTTAATCATGATATGCAGTAGGTCTATTCAGAAACGAGTCCAGGTTATCCCAAATCACCCAAATTAAACAGCTTCAAAGGAAAACACATGATTCGACCATACCTCAATTTTGAGAGGCACCCTTCTGAATCCATTCAAGGCTTCATACTACAACCAAAAGCCAGTGTTAGTCTAGTGCAGAACCGTCTCGTGTTCCAAATCAGATCGCGAACCAAATAAGGTCTAGTCATTGTATGCCATCATTCTGGCTATTGCCACTTGAAGCCCTGTTACTTCAAAGGCCGTTTACAGTGCTGACCAACATCATCCTGTCCTTCCCCCACCCTATCTCCAGCACTTTCATGCTGCGACGCGTGGTGTGTCCTGAGATGTCTTGACCCCGTGTCATCCAAGGCTCTGCTGTGAGAGAGAGGATTTCACCAGTCTTTCCATTGAGGAGCCCTTGCCTTTGAGAACTTTTTTTGGCAAAGTAGCAACTGAACTGGGTCTGAACCAGCTTGGCTGGTGATGGCCTGACCCTGGTGGTCCATGGATTCCCTGAGTTCCCTGCTGCCAGGACTGGTGTACCATTGCAAGCGTGGAGCCAGACTCCAAGGGCTTGGGTCCTACACAGGCCCTGGAAAGACTGTCACCACATCTTTGGTTCACAGAATGGCTTGCACAATGAACGAAGGTTCACAGAATGGTCAGTGATGGTTAATGATGGTTGAATTACATCAAGGGTTACCTTATGTCACTTTACAAAGAACAAATTGGAAAAGGGTGCGCATTGGTTTGACGATGGTTGATGAGATTCGGCTGGATTTTGTTCAAATTGATCATGTGAGTCAAATTGCAAACCGGGGCCTTGTGCGCTCTTGGGTGAGGGCGTGAAGTCGGGTAGCCCATGCTTAGTGCCCTGAAGTTCCGATGGTATCCCAAAGTGAGTAGGATGTAGCTAGCTGGAATTGCAGAAATGCTGACTGTTCAACCGTCCAGGCATGATGTGTCGGAGGTTGGGGGATGGCAGCAGCTGGTCAGTTCATTCTGTTGTTGCAATTTCCATGGGAGGAAACCCTGGCTGCTGGGGAGAATGCTTCGAGCTTCACTCTCTGCGTAGCGAACGTGAAGAGTCGACAGCTCGTTGGTTACGTTTATGCCGCTTGGATCTGCTTGGATCTGCTTGGCATGGCATGGTTCCTGTCACTTCCGAGTGGCTCCCAGTGGCTCCCATTGGCTCCCAGTGAGCCTTCGCAGTCGAACCGTTCTTGAGCTGAGGCTGGTTTCAAGCCAGATGCCCGGCAGTTGATCATCTCTCACGTGAAGGTCGGGGTGCAGCCCGATGGGAGCCACACAATACTCTGACACCGTAGGTGTTTTTGTTCCGATTTTTGGAGCCTAGCTCCAGACGTTGGGAAAGATGGTGGGGAAAGACATGGACGTTCATCACCAGCTTTTGGTTGAAGGTATGCATATATATATCTTTACATTGGTTTAAATAAATAAATCTATATATATATATATATAGATATATCAATACACACATATTTTTACACATCCTGTCGGTAACTTGAGTGCGTTTTCTGGAACACCTGGGGGGGTGATTTGTATCCAGGTCGATACTGCAGAAAGAGGCAAAGGATTGGGCACTCTGCTGATTAGAGCAGCAGAGCTTCATGCCAAAGGATTCTTGGCTTTTTGGTGCAGCAGGCTTTCCATGCATTTGTTCGTGAACGCATCAACCTGCCTTGCAGTACAGCACAGCTCAGTGGCCTTCAGGTCCAAGCAAGTGATGAACACGACAAGATATAATCCCCTTTCGCTGAGCGCATGCAAGGACGTGGGTGGAACTATGATTTGTGCAAACTCGAAGTGATGGAAGCAAACGCAACTTGTCAATGAGGAAGTAGATGGAAGTGGTACAATATGCTGAGCTTTGCACTGGCTGATGAATCATGAAGCCTCTAGGATCCATGGCGAAGTTGCAACAACATTGCCCGTAATTAAAACATGCCCTGGCCCAAGGAAGCAGCCAAGCGCTGTTATGCCAGAAGTGGCTTTCGCTACATCAAGAGCGGGTATAGGACGCAAGCTGGGTGCTCCTTGCGGTGGGAGCTCTGGCGCAAGGTGCCTCGACTTCACTTCATCTCGCTTGAGCGTCATTTGCCGCTGGTTCCTGTGTTCAATTGTTTGATCAAACATGACCAGCCAGATTTGTGCTGTGATTTTACCCTTCACTTGCAGGCGTTTTTTGCTTCCAATTGTTTCCTTTAGCCACTGGCAAGGTTAACCCGCCGTGATATTTCAACAACAAGCAGGAGATGTCCTTGTAGCTCAAGGCCTTTTGGGTGCACAGGTTCAGATTGCAGGATGAAAACACGGCCTAGGTATAGTGTTGTAATTTGCACTGCGTACTATAGTTAAAGCAGATCAAAGCAGGGAATGCTGGAGTGACAGTAGCTGAAACACAGAGCCGTCGATGCTGTTGGATGCTGTTGGATGCTGTTGGCATCAGTGCAACTTTAGCAAAAGAATCAAGCAGCAAACTCTTCACACACTTTCCCCAATCAGTGCCACTGTACCGTCTTCGGTTTCAAGCCCGTGCAGAAAGTGTTGCTTTTTACTCCCTAAGCCTCATCACTATATTATACACCTCTTCCTCTGTCAAAGGGCTAGTTGGTTCCGGCATCGTTAGTTGTATTTGCAAATGGTCGCACTCTGTTTTGCAGAAGCTATGCTCTAGTTACTGGGTCACATCAAAGGGACTCAAATCCGCTTCATCAGCCAGGCCGGGACAGAACCGAGAAAACGATCTACTTAGACGACTGATGGCGCAAATATTCATGACTCCTCGTCTCAATCGTACGCCACAGTCGTGACAGAAAAATGTAGTTTGCTGCCATGATTTGCTTGCATGATGAGTTGCATTCACCATCTTCTGGCCCCAAGCGACAAAGATAGAGGTGTGGTGGGCACTACAGCAGCGTAAAAGTCTAACAAATATTCCAACACGTGATGGCTGTTGGCCCATGGCACAACATCGACAAAATGTTGGAACAGCGGATAAAGAATGGTGAATATGGGAAGGAGCAGAATGCAAGAGGGACATGCCTAAAGCATCCGAAAGCTCTCCTCTGTTTCCAACATGAATTGCGAGGTTGCTGAGATAAGAGTGGCACACGTTGCGCATGGTGTTGATATGTTTCGTCTAGTAAGCTTCCAGCAATTATTCGGGAGATTTGCTTATTGCATGCACGAGCTTGGAACGTAGTTTGAGTGAACTGTCTGGCCTCTGGTCCTCCTTAGCATGATCATGAACACACTGAAGCTCAGCAAATCAGAACTTGAGCTTTCCATGTCGTTAAGTTGAAGTCGAATGGCGTTTGGCTTCGTCGTTTTGTACAGGTGGCGTATCAGGTCGCATACAGCATACAGGAAGTGTGTCTCCCTCACGAATTCCTGGTGCCCAGTGCTATGAAGCTTCTTGTGGGCGGTGTTGTGGCGATGCAGTGATGCATCCACTGGTCAGCTCATGTTTTGATGTGCCACCCACACAGTCACACACACACACACACTAATTGACTAACTAGTTTCATTTCATGTTGGCTCGATTGCTTCAAGGGCAAAGGAACTGAAGAGGTCGCTATCGAGCATCCTTTGCAAGGTTGCCTAGGTTTTGGTAGCAGACCAAGGCCGCCAGTGGTTGCATGTCTAGTATTTTCCCCACTTAAGGATGGACCAATGTGTTCCAATAACTTATTTTCGAATACTACACATAGCATGCATGTTCAACATTCACATTTTGTTGTTATTTCCTTCATTCTTTGCCTCCGACATGACATAGCTCCACCAGACCTTGGCATGTAATAAGGCAAGTTCAATCCAGTCAGACATCGCTTGTACCAAAAACCTTAGCGAGTTTCTAAACCTTCGCGGCCATGTCTGCAAAGCGCCGTGCGAAGCCTCCTGGCAGGCGTGTGTGTGGTCACGGCAGTCGTCATATCTCGTTCACTGAATGCAAGGACGACATAGCTCAACGTGCGGTGTTCAAAGACTACAACGAGAACGGCTATGTCAATGGGAAGAAAATTTCTTCCAGCTTCACCACACACACAGCCCCCCGGAGCACAGCGACACATTTCAATCTCAAGCTCAAAGAAGGTGACACACACACAAGCAGAGTGCCTCAAGTGAACCCACAGGTGAAAATTCTCTGACTGAATATACCTTGGGCAGTCGCAATTTTGAAGGCACAAATGACAAAGGAGAACAGGTGAATCAAAGTTGTGCTGTTGATGGAGACGTGGAACGCATCGATCACACTGCAAGTGGATGGGAGGGGAGCACCCACAGGACACGACTGTACAAAAACGAAAGCCCAGTGGATTTTCCATTGGGACAATCCAAGAGCTACACAGAGACAGTCGTCACTGCCGGGTCGCCCTTCCAAACAGTCACGCCGGGCAGTGCGCAATTAAACAATGATTCTCAAACAATCGTTGACAACTCCAAGCAAACACATATAGAAATACGCCCAGAGGTAATCGACAAGTGCCTCGAAGGTCTTGAGGAAGGTGCAATGAATGAGTGCCTCAAGAACGAGAAGAGGTTGTACCTCACGCCTGAACAAAAGTCTACCGCTGTGAGGGATTCTGCAGCGGCAGCAGTTTGGGAGGGTGCCAAATCTGGTGGAATTATGTTGGTGCAGGAAAAAGCTGGAGCTGTCCTTCGAGAATGCTGTCCAGCTGCGTCGTCGTTGCTAGGCTCCTCGTTAGCCTGTGTCAATGCATTGCCTGCTGGCATGCCTGTTCCAAGTCGCATCATTGTTGAGTCAAACCGTGTTGGTGTGGGTTTCACTGGCGGCCACCTTCTCTCAGCAGGTCAGCGGCAGAGCACAGGTGAATCCAAAACTGGAGGGTCGAGAGTCTCAGCTCACCAGGTTGAAAGTGGAATGCAATACAGGATTGGAGAGCCTGGCACCGCCGGGATCCTGGGTGTTCATGGAAATGTTGGAGTCACAGAGCGCACTACCCACACGGTTAGTGATAGCGGATCAAGGGTTGCAACGACTTCTGAAACATTGGCTGGCGTTACCTGCCGACCTGACGTATTTGGTATTGATGTCGGTCTTCACCTTGATACTGGCCTTGCGCGCTCTCACACGCTGCACGAGAACAAAGGCTGGCTGTCCAGCAACAACACTGAGACCCACAGGGCAGCAGTGAAGGTTTTGGGTGCTGATGTTGCCAAACATGAAGTGAATGTGGATCACACATCGAGAGAAGCCTCTGAAGTGACCACTTACGGCCCTGACAGGTTCGCCATACTGGAAGTAGAGCGTTCTGGAACATTGGTCCCAAATTGGAAGCATGGTGGTCTACCATACCATACCATGCAGTGGGAGACTACGACTTACAAAGTGGGAGAAGGTGGCCATATGTTGGTGGGTTCCGGGGCAAGTGGGATGGTCCAAGGTGCATGTGACTTGCTTGATGGAAAGAGCTTTGGGGAGGCCATCTGCGACGGTGGGAGTACAATTGAACAAAATCTCAAGGATGTGGGGATCATGAAGCTGACAGGTGTGCCTATCATCCACTTGGATTCTGAGCACGCGGAGGTGATTCTTCCTGATGGACTGTCCATTGGTAGTGGGCATACTACGGAATCTCTCCATGTGCCCGAAGGAAATTTGCAGCAAGAAACTCAGGGCCTAGAGATTGGAGTCGGCATCCCCGGCGATCCAGTGGGAGTCATCCAGGCACGGGCTGCCTTGGGTCATACGGTCGACAAGGTGTGCAAGGAAGTCAATGGCCCAGATGGATCGCAAAAGCGCCATCAAGCAACTTACGAGACATCCGGTGTTGAGCTCCAGCTGTCACTTGGGAATCGTGCCTTAGGTCCCTTGCAACTGGGTTGTGTCAATGAAAATTCAGTGGATACATCTCGCGCAGAGCACGATGGTGTCAAAACAGAAGCTGAGGAGGTTCAGACAAAGCATGGGCTAGACTTGGGTCTTCTATTCGCAAAGCATGTGGACAGCAACACTACTACCATGACCACATCTGCGGAAGCAGGTGTTTCCACAGAACACGAGGCTTTTCAAGGTGAAGAAGTTGGAATTCGACTTGGGATTCTCAATCACAGTAATGCTTCGGGACATTTCGAGACGGACGTTTCGTGCCCAGATCACTCGTGGACAAGCCAAGACGGGGTCGAGCACCATGAATCCTTGCAGGAGCATTTCAATGGTGTGGAGACCAGAGATCATACAACTGCATGCTTTGGGATATTTGATTGCGGCACTTCTGTCAGCCAGACTGGCGAAATGATCTCAGAAAAACATTCGGGAACCTTATCCCATGGTCTGAAGGATGGTCAGACCATTGATGCGCAGAGGGAGGAGGTGACCCTTTGTGAAGGGACAAAGCAGACCCACAACGGCAGTATTTGTTCAGAAGACCTTGCAGTTCACAAAAGTGTTCAAGAACACAGGGAGATCGATGCACGCAAAGAGGATGCCACCACGATAGATATTCAGCGTAAGTTTGATGGCCACGGAGACTCTGCACACTCGCATTTACATGGGTCTCTCAGGAGCATTTGCACAGCAAGACCTTGGATGTGACAATACAGACGCAGGCAGCCGGTGACGAAAGTGGCCCGAGGTCAGCTGACCCACTCAGCTCTGATGTTGAAGGATCTGAGAGTCACACCTTTTCGTCCGACTCGTTTCACATTCACAATGGAGAGGGGCAATATCACTTTGAGAGCTGGCTTTTCTCAACAAGTGTAAGTGGCAAGATGCATTGGGACGAGAACAGTTCAAAGGTCATCATGGATGACCCAAACACAAGTCAGGTAACACTCTCTGCACCAGTGAACTGCGCAATAGGTGCAGTAGCCAGCAGTGCGTTGCAACTGGTTGCAAGCAAAGGATACCTGAGTTCTCGGGATGCTTTCTCACTTTGTGCGACAGGTGCGCTCCAATATGGTTTGTTCAAAGCTGTTGAGTTCCTTGCCATCAAATTGGGAAGTAAATGGCCTACTCTTGGTGCTGCAATCGCGATCTATGCTGCAGTCATGGAGCTTGTGAACACTTACAGGAATCCTTCCTTGTCTATAGGGACCAAGTATGGGCATTCATTTCTCGCATTGTTTTCTGCTGGTGGCACGTTGTTCCTATATTTTTTCTGTGCTTGTAATCCTCTCTTGAGTGTTTTTGTGGCGTCGGCTCGCTTCGGCCAAGATGTGCTGAAGAATGCCATCGATTGGTTGTGTGGAAATCTCGATTGGCACTTTGCGCTAGAAAATACACTTCGGAGTCCTTCCCTAGGTGCCGCTGGTGCGGGCTTCTTAGGGGCCCAAGCAGGTTTGAGGCTTGGAGGCTTGTTGCTGGGGCCCTTGGGAATGGGCCTCGGTGCAGCCATTGGTGGTGCTGTGTGTTCAATTGTGGGCTCGCTAACATGGAGGTCCATTGCAGACTGGCTATGTGGCCGTCCTGCCATACCGAGCCAGTTGCAATACGCATACACTTTCCTTGAAGTTCAGCCGGGTGCAAGCCACCAAGAAGTGCGCGAGTCCTTTCGTCGAAAAGCCTTGAAATTTCATCCAGACAAGCCTGGTGGCTCAGATGAGCAATTCAAGCTTTTGAAGGCCCATTATGATGTGATCATGGACCTTGTAGTAAGCGGCATGGACGAGCATTCCAGCGAGAGCGAATGTATGTCTAAAAGGAGCTCCACCGAAACCAGACTGCTTGATGGCATTGGTTCGGACAATGAATCAACTTCGTTTGAGGACGGCTTATAGTACCGGAGAGTCTTTGATTGACCGAACGCGGATTATGCATAGAGTGTCCAGCACAAGACTGGCTTGCATGCTGGAACCTTCACCTCATACAGCAGACGGCATTTCATGAAAGAGCATCTTGCAGCGGATCTATGCCCTGTCTATGAGACTGGTTGGGAAAACAATATTGTACTGAGTCATAATGGCTGCGAGCATTTGGCTGCTAGCATTGGAAGAAATTGGTTGATGTTAAGGCGGTTGTTGTTGTTGTTGTTGTTGTTGTTGTTGTTGTTGTTGTGGTGGTGGTGGTGGTGGTGGTGGTGGTGGAATTTGCACTAAATCATTGCATTGCCTTCGCTGCCTGCACCAAGTCAGATGTGCCTCAGCATGCAGCGGCTCCGGCAGTTTTTGTTAAGGCTAGCCAACTAGGACTCGGTCAAGGTGACCTTGTCTTGTTTGATGATCAACCTGGCTTTGCAATCCAACACCAGCAAGCGTCAAACATACACAAATCACATGTTCCCTCCAAAAACCTTTGAAGAAAAATCAATCTTGGTCAAACCTTGCGGAAACCTGGTTTATTGGACGCTTGAGGGAATCTCTGAACCTTCTCGAACAATTTTTTGCTACTCGTACCTTGCTGAACCCTTCATGTGCGTGACGCTCACCACCCACGGCAATTGTGTTGCAACCTAGCGGAACTGCAGAGCTATTGTGGAAGTCCTGTCCGAGGAAACTGTGTTGGAACAAGGCGGGATCCAATGAATGCAAACTAGCTAGCCCGTACCCTTACACAAATACACACTGCCATCTGTGCATTTTAGCATCCGATGACTGTGCTCACCGTGGCATTGGCCTGGATCCCGGCTGAAAAGATGCTGTTTGCAAGTTGATTTGCTCAGAATCCTCCCAAGGACAACACCCGTGACGTGTCCATCCAAGACCTCCCAGAGCTAGGTGGCTTTGGTGCTGGCTCGTTCGTGTCCATGGGGTTTGTTCCATTGCTTGTTGGGCTGGTTCGGAGTGGGCCTGGGACAATTCGAGCCGTCCAAAACCGGGGTGTGAGGAATCTGACCCGAACAGGAGGTGCAGCGGCTGTAGCCAACCGTGACTTCAAGGTACGATTCCAAGATGGGCCTGTCCAAGTTTTGGTCAAATCCAACCATGGCAACTGGTTGTGCCGCATGCATTCGGTTTCCTGTGGCAATGCCTTGCGGTCATAGTGCTGAGGCGGGCGAGCAGGTCTTCCGGGAAAAGGCATTAGTCATTGCGTCGGGACCATGGCGGGGTGGATTTTTTTGGTCTTGGCAGCTGGTGTTGGTCCGGTGCCAATTCATTCTCCAAGGCCAAGTGCTACAAATTTGGCACGTCCAGACCTTATCACCCAGGATTTGTCCAAGAAGTGGAGTGATTGAAATTCTTGGGAGAGATTCTTCAAGCTGATGACTGTGAGTGGTGCTTGTTCTCCTCCCTGGAGCATGGGGAGCACCAGCCCTCCTTTGGGTTTGTCTGTGGCTGCTGGCAGACCACTTTAAGATACTTTAAGGATCTATAAGGTCCCCAAACAGCAAAGGATTGCAATGGCCTTTCCATCATTGAAAGCCCATCAAATACATCGGCAATTTCGGCCAAATATAAGTCAAATTGACAGCAGTTCTAAATCCATTTAAGTGCCCTCAGAGCAGGTGAAATGGTTTGGATAAGGGTTTCAGATTTGAATGACGTATGTCATCGTGGTCCAAAAAGCCACAAGCTGTTCGTTTCCTTAGGTTCCCCGCGCGAAAGATGTTTGTGTGGAAAACCTGCGGTTGTGGCAGGTGTGCGAGCATATTGCGCGCTCGAGCATGCTCAGCGTCGCATCCTCCGTGAGACCTTCTTCAGCGAGGCGGGTGCTCCTCGACCAGAACTCAGAAGTTTCAAATGCAATTTTTTGTTTCAGCCACATTAATGCATGCCAACAGATGCACAGAGGTGCTGACACACTGACAGATGCACACGTGCACTCACACACACACATACACACATGTACTTTGGGAGCTGGGTCTGGACGAAGTGAGCAGGATATTGAACTGCCATGCCCTGAACGCCACAGGCACCAGAAGTGCGTTGTGCTGCCACTGCTGCCTGCGAGACAGCTGAGGTTCCTGGGGTTCGGTGGGGCGAAGCCGTAGAGCTCCGAAGGATGGAAGACTCAGCGGTTAAGATCACCAGATATGGCATAGAGTAGATCTACAAGTTGGGGGTGAGCTAAGAGCTGTTAAGAGCTGCAAGACTATTAATTAGGCATAAAATTGTAGAATCGTAATAGTTTTGCTGGTGTCATGGTTCTTGCCCTTGCTGTTTCAGTGTCAGCCCCAACAAGTCTCAATTTCTAGAACCATCCTTCGACTTGTTTGTTCATGCATCTATGGAAATTCAGGTTTACTAGTGTCACCCTCTGCTCGGGCTCTCTCTCTCTCTCTCTTTATTTTGACCCCTTGAACGATGTCTTGAGCCCCCAGTGAGACCTTCCCGGCATTTTCTCGATCTCGGAGGCATGGATCCCTCCTACATTCGGACAGAACACTCATGATATTCATCCCGATTGTGACATTCTTTGGAAAATTCTCCTTGTTACATCCCCTGATGTTCAAAACTTGACACGATTTGGCAACTTGGTCCTGAGAAGAATGAATATGACAGAGTCTATATATACAGGCAGCATTTTCCATGCCTTCTTGTTTGCTCTTAGTTTGTGCCGTCCGCCAGAGAAGGCCCTGTCGTATCTTTGGGCAGGGCAGAAGTGGTTCGGGGGGTGTTAAGGGCCGTAACTTGGTGAAGGAATGAGGATTCTGAGGATTCATGGTTAGAGTGAGATATGGTTCTCAAATGGACCCCCAAAATCATCCTTTTCCAACCAATCTTTCAGTAGTAGACTCCAAATCTCCACCCATTCTTCGGGGTTCCCTATGACTTGAGAAGTTTCCATACGGTAAGGAAAATCCCAGTGGGCTGGTGCAGAGATTTCTGTTGCAACGCGAGGCCACCGGCGACACAGCCGTTGAGGTGCGGTTTTGGGGCTACAGGTTCCTTCTCACAGGGCTATGGGATGATACCCAACAGCTGGAAAACGATGATGGCACACCAGGGGTACAGGGTGAGGGGACCCATAGCCACATATGTTCCAAAGTGTATACATGAAGGTCCAGCATCATTGGTTTTGGACATGTTCTAGGTTTTTGTGCATTTTTTGGAGTCAAGAACCCAGCAGAAACTGGGCAAAACATCATTTGCCAGCATTGTGACTATTGACTCCCACCATCCCAGAAGAAGGGATCACCGTAATCTGTTTCTTGGGGAAGATGCAGGCAGACCTGCATGTGGCATTTGCTTCAACAGTCTATACGCTCTTTTCCAATCTCCAGACTTGTGGCTTTTGAGTATTCCTCGTTTTGGGTGTTCTTCGTGCAGAGTCTTGATGCGATTTTTCCGTGACCATCCTATGTGGCATGACCATAACATCACCATGACCATGGCACTGTGGAGCCCATCTTGCCAGGTCTTGGCGGCACTGCACCGCGATGGGTGGGACTTGGAGCTGTCTGAGGTGGAGGTGCCACCATGACCATTGAGGCTGCATCATTGAAATTGACGCAATGTCTTTACATATCCATGTGGGTGTTTGTCAAGCCATAGGAACCCTCAAATCATCCACTATTAATTCATCATCGACAGCAATACAGAAACCACCCATTCTTTGGGTCCCCCACATTGAGAGACCGCTATATGTCTACATGTGCGCTTGAAACCAGCAACGAAGAAGAGTATGAGACAATGCCAAGCGCCGAAGCATTTTATACAGCCGCAATGTCTTGTGACGAAATGTTTGGCAAGAGATCGCCAGGAGGTGATCCGCGTGTGGAACCTCAATGCCTACGACAACGCCTTGGCGCCAGTGGCGTGCAAGGCGAGATGGGAGGACCCCAGTGACGATGTGGGAAACCTGGGAGGTTGAGGATGTCAAGGTCTTCACTTAAGCGAGTGTGGGTGGAGGTCTTCTCCGACCCGAGTCAGGGTGGTCTTGGGGGGAAGGTGCTTTGTACTTGAAAAGTGCCAGAACGTTGCCGTAGCAAATCTTGAACAATTGTGGGGCATCGTTTTTCCGGGCCATGGGCCACTGACCCATCCTGCTTCTCAACTACGTATGGCATCCTTGTGCACTGCGTAATGTTGAGGGTCTCAACTAGGAGCGATTATATTAGCCTGCAGCTAGGAATAATGTGGGTTTTTGTCACTGCCAGCAGCATGTCCGAGCCGTTTGTGAAATTGATGAGTGTTGACTGTGTGGCCTTCACGTCTGTAACCTGCCCATCTGAAAATGGCAGGTGTCGCATTCCTGTGCTCCGAATCTGACCATCCGCTTGGACCTTGAACAGTTCAGCAGCCAAAGACTTGCTTCTGATGCATAGTTCGGGCACAGCTGTAGAATTGGGAAGTCTTTCGAGAAAGGCTTAGTGACTAGGAAAGTAGTTGATACTGCCTCAACTGATGTGATGTAATGTTGTTTGAAATGGATGGTGTTTCTCTACCCTGAAGATGGCCTTTTGAAGTGTAATATTTCTTGAAAAGTGTTTCTTCTCGGAAACAACCAGCAGGTTTCATTTCGGAAGGATCGGGGCGAACACTTTTTTTGAGCAGAACCCGAGTGCGGACTGGTAAGGGGCATTGCTATTTAAATGCAACTTCCCTATACATAAGAAAGTGCACAAACTTGACCCGGAAGTGCTGCGCTACAAGAAAGAAACAGCTGCCTTTTGCAATCCGTCAGAAAATTTGGACGATAGGAAACGTGCAATGTAGCTTTGGCATGGAAGTTCTGCCAAACATGCATTTCTTGAAATTAGCACGTCACATTTGTGCTGGAGAAATAGTTATACGTGGTGCGTCCCCTCAAGAAATGGATGGATCTGCTTGTCAGGGTTGTTGACAGGGTAGCGGTAGAATTCCTAAGAACTACCTGCCTGAGTACAGCAGACACATTCCTGAATGTTCTTTACGGCTGAAACCTGTATTAAGAAACCTACTTTTTTTACCGAGAGTCTGAAAAGTTTCTTAAACAGACATTTGAAATAAGAAACCTGGTGAGCTGTTGAGACTCTGAAAACATTTCTTAATCGCGGATTGGCTCCCTTGTGAAAAATGTCAGATTCTTACATGGTTGGGTGTGCTTGCGAATGGGGATTTACTTGCTGTAAAACATCGAATTCTTACATGGTCTAAAAATAATTGAGCAGTTTCAGACCCCTAGCTGGGACCAGTCCTGAATTGGAGGCTCAAATTGGCTTCGAATAGGGTTTCAGACCAGTTTCAGACCCCTAGCAGGGGCTTGTTCTGAATTGGACATCCACCCTCCAAGGTTAGAACCTCTACAAAAACAAGGAAAACGAAAGGTTCCAGCCGGGGAGGTTACAACCTCCAAAAAAACAAGGAAAACCAAAGGTTCCAGCCGGGTGCTCTAAAGCAATTAAATCCCTATTCGCACCCCCATCCAACCATCACATTGCGTGATGTTCTACAGCAATTAAATCCCTGTTCGCACCCCCATCCAACCATCACACTGCGTGATGCTCTACAGCAACTAAATCCCTGTTCGTACCCCCATCCAACCATCACACTGCGTGATGCTCTACAGCAACTAAATAACCATCACACTGCGTGATGCTCTACAGCAATTAAATCCTTGTTCGCAACCACGCCCAACAATGTAAGAATTTGAATCAGCACAACCAGGGCAGGGAAAAAGGCTTGTTTCCGATCGTTTGCTGGGCGTCTTTGTGACAAGGGAAGCCCCGGTGCTCCAATTAGTGAGTTTCAGACCTGTTTCAGACCTACTTTTGGGCCCTGGCTGGGAAGAGTGAACAGAACCAACATAAACCAGTGAGCCAACTTACTCCTAAAAAAGGGGATAAACATAAGGTCCCATAATGGCAGGTCACAACCTCCTAAATAGATATTATCAACAGGTTTAATTTATATAGAAAAAATCGAAAATTCCGTAGCGAGGGTCTAAGTAATTTACTCTGCGGTCCCGAGGGTCTGAGTAATTTACTTCAAGCCCGAGCCGAGAGTCAAGTTTCTTGTTCTATACGAGTTTCTTAACACACGTACGGACCGTACGCACGCTCACAGCAAGCCTTCTTGTTTGATCGAGGATCACTATCCACAATCCAGTGACCAACGTTTTGCTAATGGTTATAAGTCACAACTGATGACAGGTGAGATCCTTATGATGACAATTGTGTTATGATAACTAATGGTTATAAATCACAACTGATGACACCTGTATTATCCCTGACCTGTGGTGAGATCCTTCGAAGACATGCGCCGCAAGAGCTCAGGTGTTGATGCCGACAGCGGCATCATCGAGGGAACAGCCTGCCGCAGCATTACTGCGGGGGAGTCCCTAGGCACGGGTGACAGTCTTGGAGCATGACACGTGCCACATGGGCCAAAGCACCTGTTTCCAATAAGTGATGCTTGGTGACAAAATAGTGACTAAATCAATATGTGAGTATTAGTGATCACTGGTGATTGGTGATTATGTTTTTTTTCTCGTGTTTTGCTTTGTCCTCGTTTGGATCCCTCTGTCCAGAGCTTGCGATTCTTGATCGACATCGTTGGCTTTGGATGACTCAGCATAAGCAGAAACTGAGATGCACAGTCTCAAGTTTGCCGAGAAAACTTGGCTACTGGTTCATTACATCACAGGTGCAGATCTTGCTGCTTCCATGTCCGCATTCTGCAACATGAGCATGAAGCCGCATTTCCATCATCCTTCCATTCTCTGGTTGGCCCCACACTATTTGCAAAGCCGAATAAGCCGGATAAAGGGAAAGGAACACATTGGCCCATTGGCTGCTTGAGACAGCTTCGCACGCAGGGGAAACTACACGAAGCTAGGGCAATCAGAGCCATCCATTGAAGCTCAATGTTTGAAGACCAAAACCACAAGCAGACACACGGCACCATGGCCGCCATGGCACCATCCTCAGAGTCGGATGCTGCAAAGCGGCGACGATTGGAAGACCCTGTGCTGCCAGCGCCGGATATGATGATGGGAATGTCAAGAAGCATGGCTCCTCGGCTGGCATTTGCTGCTCCTGACAGGGATTCCTGCCCTCTCAAACTTTTCTGGCATTTGATCCTGCCAAATGCTAGGGGCATCGTTCCAATTGTGATAGAGAGACTCCTGAGTCTAAATCCACGGGAGTCAGACCACCTTGTTTTTCCCCTGCAATTGTTTGTGTTTTCCAATTTTCCAGGCTATGTGGTTCAATTTTTTGCCAAAAAAAGCACATGTCCATTGCTGGAGACATCTCGCCAAGTGTTGGCCCTTCGCCAGCAAACACTTGACATCAAGAGGAGAGGAGTTCTGACAAGCTTCAACACTTTTGGTTTATTGTTCCACAATTCCATGAACCAAAGTGTTCGTACTGTGATTGCAGCACCAAATTCAAGTTCAAAAATCAGCTACAGCAGAGGTATCCATGCGACCCATTTGCACAACTTCTGACCCAGCTTTGTAAATGTCTTGTGGCTCCGTTTGGGCCGTAGGCGCGCCCTCAGCTTTAGCTGAACCTCCGGGAAGGCGATGGAAAAAACATATGCTTCCATGAAGCATATGACACGATTCCTTCCAAACGAGTTCCCTACCCGGTATTGTACCATGTTACATTGGCTAGAAATGTCATGTGACATGGTGGATATGATTTTACTTGGCCCTGCTGGGGCATCGTTCACAAGAGGGCAAGCCCGTATGTGGGGCAAGTGGGTATGTAAGGCGCGTGACCTCCAACTGGGGCAGGTTCAAATTATCGGTTCAACTTGACTCTGGAGTTGGGTCGAATGTGAAGCGGAACGGGTAGCTGTGGCACGGACTGGCCACATAGCATGAACAGATCCCTCAGGTTTGCACCAAGTTGCACAGGCCAAATCATTTAGTCCCGCCAACTGAGGTCACCATGATGCAGTTCAATGAGCAGAAGCAGGACTACATGAAGAGCCTGGAAAACTTAGAGGAGAATTCGTCCGAGTACAAGCAGGTGCTCTTGGAATGCCATCAACGTGGCGCTGAGCGTTGCGTGAAGGTGGCCAACACCCACCGCGGTTTGTACGTCAAGGCCGCGCAGTTCATCGCCTCCATCCGTGGAGGCACCGGAGAACGTGGGGTTCCCAGGGCCTACACCGATGCCTTGGCGAAGTTCACTGACCATGCGCCGCACAAATCCATCAACGAAGTGGCAGAGCCTTGCCAAGCAGAAAGGGATGAGTAGTAGCAGATAAAGATGATTAGTAGTAGAAAGTGTTCAGGGAAGTGTTCTACAAGCAGTTCGAGGCTTACAAGTTTACAAGGCGTTTGGTGTCATGATTTGTTGTTGGAACATTCATTGGAAGGAACCACTTTGGTGTCAACAGTTTTGTTTGGACTGCTGTCATCATGGTCCATACGTTGGGGTTTGGAAGAAGGATGACAAGCGACCTGGGAGTTGTTCCCCGTCACCCTTCCACATGCATATTAAACCAACATACACGCAAAAACACAGGCCATCCCCCATGCTCATCTCAACATTTGCATGCTCAGCCATCTTCTCCTTATTCCTTAGCCTAGGTCAACTTGCAAATTCCCCTTGTAAATTTCTCATTCTTTCGGTCTCCAAGGGCTTCCCCGGCTTCCCCTTAGGTCTCCCCTTGGGTATCCGGTGTCCCCTTAGGTTCCCCCCTTGGTACCACGGCACCACGGCAGGAGGCGCTGCAGGAGTCCATGGCGCTGGGCGCATGGCCTGCGCAAGCCTTGGACGACAGCTGCGATCTGCGGAGCATCGAGGCCGAACCCATCGCCTCGGCGTCGCTGGCGCAGGTGCATCGAGCCGTCCTCAAAGATGGCACCCACGTGGCGGTGAGACTTGGAGAGCAGAAAGGGGTTCAGAGGTGTTGAGGGGTTGAGGTGTGCAAGTTGAGGTGTTTAGGTGTTTAAGTTGAGGTGTTTAAGTTGAGGTGTTTAAGTTGATGTTTGGGATTTGTTGATGTTTGATTTGATGATGTGTTTGTTGCTGATTGGGGCGGCTCCGCGAGGAAAGTTCAATATCCTGAGCTTCGGAAGGAGATGTCTTCAGACTTTGCAGTCTTCAAGACCATGGGTGCACAGATCAAGCAGATGGCTGCAGGCTATGATCTGATGTGGGTAGTTGAGGACCCGGATCAGCACAGGTTGTGGATTGAAGCCCCTGCCTATTCCCCAACAAGAATCGTGAACCTGTAGATGATCAGATTGTTTAGCCATGGCCGGATGAGAACCCCCCAAACCCAAAAAAAAAACATAGTAAGAAACCTCTTACAAGACTAGACCAAGCTCCTTGGTTTTTTCTCTAGGTATAGAAACCATGGCCTTCCTTTGTCTTGGGTGCGTTTTTCACAAGACCAGCTGCAGGACTTCGAACAAAACTTGACCCGCGAGTTGGACTTCACGTTGGAGGCCAACAACGGAGAGGAAACGGCCAGGCAGTTGAAGCATCGAGCGCCTCACGTTTATGTGCCAAAGGTCTTTAAGGACGAAGTCGTTGCGGGATGGGCGTTGCCCAGGTGGGTCTTTCCATGGTCTTTCCATGGATAGAGGCTGCATATGTGTGCACGGGCAGTACCAAGTGCATCCAAGTGCCAAGTGTGGAAAAATCAGCTGCGAAAGCGATTGCTTTTGGCAGTGAATGGAGAAACCCCATGTTGGTTTACATGCGTCCGTGATGCCAGTGAGGAGCTGTCATCTTCCCGGGTCATTGTCATGGAGTACCTTGATGG
Source organism: Symbiodinium kawagutii (assembly GCA_009767595.1). Taxonomy (NCBI): domain Eukaryota; class Dinophyceae; order Suessiales; family Symbiodiniaceae; genus Symbiodinium; species Symbiodinium kawagutii. The sequence goes on along the minus strand of VSDK01005224.1, from coordinate 7,342 downwards.
CTTGATCAAGGCAGGGCTACTTCATTGGGTAGTGGATAGATATGCCATGAAGGCAATGTGGAGGCATATATGTAGATGCCGAGTATGACAAAGGGTTGTTGAGGGCTGATTGTTACATGCTTTGGACCTGAGGCTGCTTTGCTTGGTGGTTTGCTTTTGTGTATTTTCATCCTGCCTGAGATGATTTGAACATGTGGAGCCTGTAAGCGTGCTTTCCACATTTCCTCCTAGTTTTGGGGTAGTTGAAGCATGTTCAAACCACAAACGGGTCCTGATGTGAGCATTTAGAGGCTGAAACTTGGCCGTTGCGAGGCCAGTGATCCAGAAGCTCTGCGGAATGCTGGCCTGGATGTGGATGAATGTGCTCAGCTGATCTGTGACACCTTTGCAGAGATGATTTTTGTGCATGGTCGGGTGCACGCGGACCCCCATGCAGGGAATATCTACTTCAAGGCCCGCTGCCCTGACATGCGCGGCAGGTGGCCAGAAGATGCTCCAGGATGGTCATGGTGACATGTCAATTGTTTCCATTCAGTTCTGAGGTTGTCCAGCAGATCCAGGATTCTCTTGGATGCAGGGGGATGTGGGTTTCGCCGTGCAGGCCATCGAGATCAATGGAAAGCGGCATCCACAACTCGTGCTTTTGGATCATGGCCTCTACTACGACTTGTGCGAAGGAGATCACAACGTGCGGCTGAACTTCTGCAAGTACTGGAAGGCTTGTTCTGGCCACATGAAACCTATTGAATCCTTGCCTGTGCATAGGACAGCAGTCATTTTTGAACCTGTGTTTGTGTTGAGGTTTTCAAATGTTTTCAATCTCACTTCTTTTGCAAGGCTTGTTGTGCCAAAGACTCCCAGCAGATGAAAGAGCTCGGGACATGCTTCGCGGGCGCCTTGCACCGCTTCCTACCGTTGATCCTGTCGCCGTGGTTCGTTTTTGGTGGCTCCGGTGTCTCATTGAAGGAGGTCATTTCAGCTGCACAGGGGCACTTGCCGGACACCATTTCACTGCATCTTGTCTCCAATAAGACCAGTGAGATGCAGCTACTCAGAAATATTCCCGTGATGAGACATAAAGATGCTAAGTATATACATACGTGGCCTAAAGAATGAGACAATATGATGCGGCAAGACCACCCAAAACAATCGAAAACATACAAAATGAGGACAGCATCAAGAGAGATGAACATCCCGAGCCGCTGCGTGCTGCCACCAGGAAAGATGTGGCAGATTTTGTGGTGGCCACGCGCATGGGTGGAGCCAACTTGCTGGGCGTGCTGCACTCCCTGGGTTACACGCGCGGTTTGTTGGAAGCCCTCCACTTTTCCGAGCAGCGCCGCATCGAAAGCATGCTACGTTTTGCGCTGCTGGGGGATCCACCCAATGGCGAGCCAGGCGGGGACCGGTGTAACACACTCGAACTGCTACGCTGCTACACTTCACAACTTTCAGAATTCCAATTTCGGAATCTAATCATCACAAACTACTATTTACACATATTTACAACTTCAAAATATCCTGCTGTTCATCACAGCTTTCATTGGAACCCAATCATCCTAGACTCGTTGTGGCCATGCCACAGATCCTGGGCCAGGTCACCTGACTGGACCACTGCGGAGTCTCACTGCCACCGAGGAAGCCTGGGTGACGTGGCGTGTACGGATGCTGGGTGGACACATCCGACTGCTGTCCCCCTTGGCTCGGGCATTGATTCACTTCACCCGGGCTGAGTTTGCACCGCCCCTGTGGCTGTTGGCAGCTCTGCCGGTGCTGGTTGGTGCCATGGGCGCAGCCGTGACGATGGCATGGCTAAGACGGCCATGCCTTGACTCTGAGTGATGCGTCCTGCAGGATCCATGCTGAAGCCTGGAAATTCGGGCGACTGCTGTGCACAAAGACCGAATCTCAAAGAAAAGAAGCCGAAGATGATCGAAGATGTCTCAAATCATCAAAGATTTATCTCATCAACCTGGGATTGCTTGGGCCTCTAGGTTGAATAGGTGCCGTGATATCACGACATTTGGGCCCGTGTTTACATCAATGCGGTTTGCTCAGCTTCACATTTTTTCCTCCACATAATGTGCATCACCACATTTGGGCCTGCCATGATGAAGTGTCATAAGGCTACACCAAGGCTACACAAGACGAGGGCACCGTGATGTTTCGAAGATGCTGATGTCTGGTACGGCTCAAGGCACTGGGGGTATGCCTTGTGGGACCAATGGCATGGGAGCACCAAACTGCTTGCGGGCATGGTGCCTGCACAGCGGTGCTAGAATTTGCGCTGGCTAATGCTGTCCCTTGGCTGAGACATGTCCAGATCTATGGCTTTTTCGGTTGCCACCCTCGCTGTTTGCATTGTTTTTCCCAATATCCGGGGATCGGCTGGTAGTGGAATGAGGAGACTTAATGAGACTGTTCCCTTGTGACTGGAATGAGTGAAATGAGTGAAAGTTGTCGCCTTTTGCACTGTTCTGTTGCGACTGGTGACGGCCTACCAGAAAGCCAGACCCGCCAGCTGACGTACCCTAGACAATTAGACTTGAAGATTCAATGATGACAATACCTTCATACATCACACACAGATATTTCTACGAACTCAACAATAACGATGTTGATCAATTCATCTCAATTTACTCACTATATATGAATTTCAGAAATCACTTGTGACATCTTGTGACCTTTCCGGGCCTTGGATTCAGCACAGGTTCCCCTCCTTGGAGCAGCTGAAGGCCACCACCAGTTCCATCTCCTCCTTGGGCCGAAGCCGCCGCTGGCGGGAGGCTTTGGAGTCGCTTCTGGAGCTGCGACCAGCGAAGCTCCAGCCCGATGCAGCGCCTTATTTTAGATATTTAGAAAAGTTTGTGACTCATTTTGGGGTTTTTGGGGTTTTTGTTTGTTCCTTGCTTTTTTTTCGTTCCTTTTGGTTTGTGTTTGTTTGTTTGTTTGTTTGTTTGTTTGTTTGTTTGTTTGTTTGTTTACTGTATTTGTTTGTTTGTTTGTTTGTTTGTTTGTTTGTTTGTTTGTTTGTTTGTTTGTTTGTTTGTTTGTTTGTTT
>VSDK01005220.1:275973-291198 GCA_009767595.1 Symbiodinium kawagutii | reverse complement strand
GTGACCTGCATCGTGTGTGCAACAGGCACTTCCTGGAAAAAAAAACCTGACCTTCGACCAAGTATCACCTCCAGCAATGGCAAAGCCCTTTTCCTCTGAGATGCCCACACCCGGCGGCAAATTCTCGGAGATGCTCAAAATTAGATTGTTCCATGCATACTGAGCATCATTCACATCTGGTGCGCAGCGCCAGGTTGCCTCTGACCCGTAATCGCACTTCTTCTTTTTGTTCGCCTGATAAATGTACCACCACAAGGGCATGCCCTTGTCTTTTTCTTTGGTCTGCAAGAGCACGCTCTCCTCAGGCACATCGCAGTCAATTTTGTGACCGAGAAGGTGGTTTCAAGTTGATTTTATGATTGCTCAAAAATCCGCTTTAGCTGTTCTGGCCGAAACTGTAGTTTTGAAATTGGCCTTACAATTGATGAAGATCAATGTGAAATGTTTTGACTGAAAAAAATGGTTGCAAGTTGCCCTTAAATTTTATCAAGACCAGTAGTAGATGTTCTGACCGAGAATGTGTTTCAAGTTGATCTTATGATTGAGCAAAATCCGCATTAGCTGTTCTGACCGAAACGGTGGTTTCAAGTTGGCCTTACAATTGATGAAGATCAATGTGAAATGTTTTGACTGAAAAAAATGGTTGCAAGTTGCCCTTAAATTTTATCAAGACCAGTAGTAGATGTTCTGACCGAGAATGTGTTTCAAGTTGATCTTATGATTGAGCAAAATCCGCATTAGCTGTTCTGACCGAAACTGTGGTTTCAAGTTGGCCTTACAATTGATGAAGATCAATGTGAAATGTTTTGACTGAAAAAAATGGTTTCAAATTGCTCTTACATTTTATCAACACCAGCAGTAGATGTTCTGACTGAGAAGGTGGTTTCAAGTTGATTTCATCATTGATCAAAAACCTGCATTAACTGTTCTGACCGAAACTGTGGTTTCAAGTTGGCCTTACAATTGATGAAGATCAATGTGAAATGTTTTGACTGAAAAAAAATGGTTTCAAGTTGCCCTTGCATTTTATCAAAACCAGCAGATGTTCTGACCGAGAAGGTGGTTTCAAGTTGATTTTATCATTGATCAAAATCCGCATTAGCTGTTCTGACCGAAACGGTGGTTTCAAGTTGGCCTTACAATTGATGAAGATCAATGTGAAATGTTTTGACTGAAAAAAATGGTTTCAAGTTGCCCTTTGCATTTTATCAAGACCAGCAGTTGATGTTTTGACCGAGAAGGTGGTTTCAAGTTGATCTCATCATTGATCAAAATCCGCATTAGCTGTTCTGACCGAAACTGTGGTTTCAAGTTGGCCTTACAATTGATGAAGATCAATGTGAAATGTTTTGACTGAAAAATGTTTTCAAGTTGCCCTTGCATTTTATCAAAACCAGCAGATGTTCTGACCGAGAAGGTGGTTTCAAGTTGATTTGATGATTGATCAAAATCCGCATTAGCTGTTCTGACCGAAACTGTGGTTTCAAGTTGGCCTTACAATTGATGAAGATCAATGTGAAATGTTTTGACTGAAAAAAATGGTTTCAAGTTGCCCTTGCATTTTATCAAGACCAGCAGTAGATGTTCTGACCGAGAAGGTGGTTTCAAGTTGATCTTATGATTGATCAAAATCCGCATTAGCTGTTCTGACCGAAACTGTGGTTTCAAGTTGGCCTTACAATTGATGAAGATCAATGTGAAATGTTTTGACTGAAAAATGTTTTCAAGTTGCCCTTGCATTTTTATCAAGACCAGCAGTAGATGTTCTGACCGAGAAAGTGGTTTCAAGTTGATTTTATGATTGATCAAAATCAGCGGTAGATGTTCTGACCGAAACAAAGGGCTTCAAATTGTTGTTACAGTTGGTTAAGGTCAGGGTCAGATGTTCTGACCAACAATTGGATGCAAACTGCTTTTGCAATTCATCAGGATAAGGCGTAGATGTTCTGACCAAACAGGTGGTTTCATGTAGATCTTGCAAGTGATCAACGTCAGCAATAGATGTTTTGAACAGAAAAAGGAGGTTCAAATTGATAGTACAAAAGGTTTAGATCAAGGCTAGATGTTCTGTTTAGGTCAGGGTGTTATCGTGTGTGTTTGTTTTTGAATTTTTGTTTTGTTCTTTGATATTTCCATTGTCGCCAGCAAACGATTTCATCAACAACGAATCATATGGTGCTTGCTCAAATATGACAACAGCCATGCCTAGCTAACTACGCTGATTATCAACTCTCTTGGGCCACCCGGCGTCTACCAGTTTCACACACCATCCTGCCCAACCGACCACATATACTCGATAATTTGTTGGGCATTTTTCTATGTGGTATAATTATAGAGAAGACCTGATTCAGCAGCGTTCCGTAGGAAAGCCAGGAGGGCGGGTGGAATTGCATGTGGCACACGGGTGTTTTCGACCACAGAGGCAGGGTGCTGAGTTTTTCCTTTGCAGAATTTGACAAAGAATTACTTAAGAAACTGATTGCCATTGGCAAACAAACCATCATTTTTGAATGTGATTTTCTTGCGTTTCTGCGCTCTTCATTTGTGGCGAAATGACATTGGCCCTGCGGTAGTGGTATGTACAACGATGTCGTTCGCCATTTAATCATTTCCCGCCATGTAAGCAAAGAGACCAAACAAATTTTGGTTGCCACTTTGTTCGTACAGACTGCCCAGCTGATGCTTTGGTATCTTAGAGTGCCGTCCAATACTGCAAATGCCCCACCCTGTCCTGCTATCTCAGAACCTACTGCGAATGCAATAGAAATGTCCTTTGGGATCACGTTGGTAGCATCTCTGGAAGTTGGAGAGAAGATCAGGCCACAGCATGACCCGTTTTGCAAACAAGTAGCAGCTATGTGTGCGAGCGGTTTGACAAGCAATTGTCAAGCGGTCATTCATGATAGAGACTTACAGTGCAGCCAGAGATGAAAAATGTTCATCAGCGAACTTTGGTTCATCACTTGGATCAAAGCATGATGTATACATTCAAGAACTGAACTCAGATGTCAGACACTTCCTCTTTTCTTTGAAATTGCTCGCCCGACCGTCAGCCGCCTCGTCATCGAATTCTCTTTTTCCGTCTCACTTTCGCGTGTGGGATGAGCCAAAACCTCAACTTGAAGATCAGGCTTCAGCGTGACCCCTCTTGCAAAATAGTTTCAGCTGTGGTTGTGTGTGTGTGTGAGTGTGTGAGCAGTTTGGCAAGCAATAAAGATAGGTGTTTAAGTCTAAGTGTTTGTTTGTCCCCGTTACAGGCACGCCTGAGGCACCCCATACAGGCAGTGAAGGGCACGCTTAGATCTTCGAGGCACGATCGGCCACAGGCACCTGGCAGTACATGGACATATGGGCGCGCATGGACACGTGATGACACGTGATGACACGTGCATATGTTCACGGGATTTGGCTCTGCATTTTGCAGGGATTCGTTTCGATTCCTTTGTTTGGTCGTGTGCATTTCGATCAGATTGTCTAAAAGAACTGGACCCCTAGTGTGGGGAAACAAACGCAGCATCAAGTGTTTTGCAATATTTTGGTAGGATGTTGCTTTAATTTAATGGATGTAATATTTAAAGTCAAATTGGCAGTGAGCAGAACCGAGAGCGTGTGTGATTGATGACATCATTTTTGATTGCGCTGGAAAACTCATTCCATCATTTTTTCAGTCTGAACGTAAAAGATTGCTGTCTGTTTCAGACACATTTGAGTCAGCCGGTCCACAGCAAAATCAAAAGGTCACCAGCTTTGTGTCAGCTTTTGTGAAACATGGGTTCAACATGCAGCCGCTGCAGCCATTTTGGCCAGAGAATCACCAACTGGAACTTCCAACTCGTGAGTTCCGAGATGTGTGACATGATGAGCTACAGCAGGGCCTGGCCCACCACCAATGGTATGCCTGCAGCTGCGGGCCCGGTGCCAAACATGCACTGCGGGCAATCGGCCCCGAACCAATCGTGCCAACCGGTGATATGTCAGCCCGTGCAGCCGTGGCAGTCGCGGCAAAACAAGGAAACCGAGAGTATTGGCACCTGCAACATGTCACTGTAAGCAATGCTGATCTGTCATTCTGTCAGACTGCAAGCATTCACAAGCATTCTTGTCTTGTTTTTAAAAAACACACCCCGGGATGTTTTACCGGCTTACAGCGTGCCAGGAGTCGTCGACTCAACCATACAATGCATTGGAGATGCACGAAGTCACTGGTGCAGTTGAGAGTTTGTACGCCGACGAATTGAAACCTTATGGCCGAATCTTGCGGAAGAGGTTGGCGGAGAGGGCCTCAACAAAGGGCTCGGCGAATTTGGATGTTGACATCAAACGTCCCGCGGCAAGGCATTCTTTGGTTCTCTATTGACCCCTATATTGTTTGATTTTGTTGCACCTTGTACTGGCATAAGGTACTGTATGCCACGACCAGATGTCCATTTGCAGATTGCTCTACGGTTATAAGAATCTTTGAGCCACAGACTGAGGGAGTCAATTTTATTTATTTTTTCATTTTTTTCATTTTGGTTTTCATTGTGGTTTTCATTTTTTTTTCATTTCAATTTTTTGCTTCTATTTTGGTTTTCATTTTATTTTCATTTTATTTTCATTTTATTTTCATTTTATTTTCATTTTTTTTTCATTTTATTTTCATTTTATTTTCATTGTTTTATCATTTTTTTTTTCATTTTCCTTGCCTCTGGCACCTGAAATCCAGGAAAACCATGCAAATCAATGAAAAACAATGGAAAACCATGAAAATACCAAGGAAAATGAAAAAAACAATGAAAATAAAATGAAAATAAAATGAAAATCTAAACTCAAAGTTGCAGATGTTCACTTCGAACCTCAAAATCTTGAAAAACTCGAGGAAATTTTCATTTGTTTTTCATTTTATTTTCATTTTTTTATCATTTTTTTTTCATTTTCCTTGCCTCTGGCACCTGAAATCCAGGAAAACCATGCAAATCAATGAAAAACAATGGAAAACCATGAAAATACCAAGGAAAATGAAAAAAACAATGAAAATAAAATGAAAATAAAATGAAAATCTAAACTCAAAGTTGCAGATGTTCACTTCGAACCTCAAAATCTTGAAAAACTCGAGGAAATTTTCATTTTTTTTCATTTTATTTTCATTTTTTATCATTTTTTTTTCATTTTCCTTGCCTCTGGCACCTGAAATCCAGCAAAACCATGCAAATCAATGAAAAACAATGGAAAACCATGAAAATACTAGGGAAAATGAAAAAAAATGAAAATGAAATGAAAATAAAATGAAAATAAAATGAAAATCTAAACTCAAAGTTGCAGATGTTCACTTCGAACCTCAAAATCTTGAAAAACTCGAGGATTTTTTTTTTGTTTTTCATTTTATTTTCATTTTTTTATCATGTTTTTTTCATTTTCCTTGCCTCTGGCACCTGAAATCCAGGAAAACCATGCAAATCAATGAAAAACAATGGAGAACCATGAAAATACCAAGGAAAATGAAAAAAACAATGAAAATAAAATGAAAATAAAATGAAAATCTAAACTCAAAGTTGCAGATGTTCACTTCGAACCTCAAAATCTTGAAAAACTCGAGGAAATTTTCATGTTTTATTCATTTTATTTTCATTTTTTATCATTTTTTTCATTTTCCTTGCCTCTGGCACCTGAAATCCAGGAAAACCATGCAAATCAATGAAAAACAATGGAAAACCATGAAAATACTAGGGAAAATGAAAAAAAAATGAAAATAAAATGAAAATCTAAACTCAAAGTTGCAGATGTTCACTTCGAACCTCAAAATCTTGAAAAACTCGAGGAAATTTTCATTTGTTTTTCATTTTATTTTCATTTTTTTATCATTTTTTTTTCATTTTCCTTGCCTCTGGCACCTGAAATCCAGCAAAACCATGCAAATCAATGAAAAACAATGGAAAACCATGAAAATACCAAGGAAAATGAAAAAAAATGAAAATAAAATGAAAATAAAATGAAAATCTAAACTCAAAGTTGCAGGTGCCACAGGCAAGGAAAATGAAAAAAAAAAGATAAAACAATGAAAATAAAATGAAAATAAAGTGAAAAAATGAAAATAAAATGAAAATAAAATGAAAACCAAAATGAAAACCAAAATGATAAAAAATGAAAAAAAAAAATAAATCAATGATTTCCAATCTCTGGCTGCCAAAGAATCTTATAACTCTACGGAAAACCACGTGTTTTGACTTTCATGTCAGTTTCCCAGAGGGAAGTGTTGCAAAGTGATCAAGCCAGCGATCCAAACCCAGAGCTTGCAAGAAAGGCAGTGGGCGAATGATGGCGATCCAAACCTGCTCGGCATATGTCAGTGCCCGCTTCAGTATCGCCGCAACACTGGAAAGTGCATTCCAAACAACCATGGTGCCATAGTGACATACATGGGTTAGGCCATTCCAACAAAAATGAGGGGTAGGGCCACCAAATTGCAGACCGAGACCCCACAGCACATTTGAGGGTCACTTGTTGAGGTTTTCATCACTAAGGTTTGAAGAGTGTTTGTGATGCTTGCCCTTGGATCTATGTACAAGCAGAAGAAGGTGGTGATTGGTCGGCTCTTCTTCAAAACCGGCCACTCAACAACGTCTTCGTGGATGTTTACAGTCCACAAGATTCTTATCCGCCCAAGATGCTTGCCAAGAGAAGAGTACTTTTTTTTGGTACAATAGTGATGTTTGATTCTTTTACATGAAGTATGCACATGTATAAATATTTACACATATATATTTATTTATTTATTTATTTATTTGTTTATTTATTCATTATTTATTTATTTATTTATTTGTTTATTTATTTGTTTATTTTTTATTTACTTATCTTTTATTTATTATTTATTTATTATTTATTTATTAGTACATATCTATATATATATGTACACATATATATATATATGTTATTTTAAACTGCAGTTTTCTGATAGATCTTTTTTAACCCGTTTTCACTGCACAGGATGTGGCAAGCCGCCGAAGCGTACTTTGAGAGTTTGGATGATGCGCACATGGTGCTTCCCGGCGGGCGATACTCGTGCGCACAAGCGCTTGTGTCACGAGGCCTAGACTTCTTGCACAAGCGATCCCTGGGGCAAGTGTGTCACATTGTGCAATTGGCTATCTCCCAAAAGCAACTTGGAAGGATTAACATCGTTCAAAGCTTTGAAAGTCAAGCTGGCCTTTGATTGTTAATTTTTAAGTCTCCATTTACAAGCTGCACGTGACGTTGGGAGTCTTTTATTGAGTCTTGATCTGACATGCCTTGTATTCGGCTCCGAGGAAGCTCCTGGGCTATTTGAATGGTGCAGTGGTTCCCTACAAACGCTCGCAGTCCATGATCAAGGCAAGTGGGCTTGACTGAAATGGAAATCAAAGTATATCAGCAGTTGCCACTTGACCCTTGGGTATTCGTAGGCACCCCAACCAGTTGTAAAATTCACAGGGAAAGCTTTCAATGCAAGCTTGCGAGCTCAACCAACTAGGACTGAAGCACTGAAAGGAAACAGATGTAAGTACCAACCTTAGCAAAGTAGTTCTGTCTACGAGTCCAGTGATAACTTCACCAACTAAGAAAGGGAGCGTTGCGCTGCAAAGACTTGGCCGAGCGCCACAGGAGCGTTGCGCTGAGAAGCAGCGGCCCTGCACCAACACCACCCGGAGCAGCAGTTCAGACTTGGCGGATTGGGAGAAGGCCCACTGCGAATCGCGGTAGTTCAAGCTCCTCAACAACAGCAACGAGAACAACAGCAACGAGATATCCTTGTGACAATCTAGATATATGATTTTCCATCTATATCTATATGTATATATATATATATATCAAACATAGCACGCTTTGTCTACATATATACAAATACATATGTATCGAATATACACATACATCATATATATATATATATACACATGCGTATACATATATATATATATCTATGTATATATATATATATATGATATTTGCAAATAGCTCTTGGACCTGGGCTTTATGTAGCATTTAGGTGTTCCCCCCTTTTCACTGAAGGTTGACTGAATTCAATGGTGTTCCAGTGGCAAGCAGAGATTTCAGGTGGGGTTAAAGTTTGGGAATTAGGGTTGTAGGGTTGAGGGTTCAGGTTTCTTCATTTCAAAAGTATGAAAAACAATGGGGCCTGCGCAGGATTGTGAACGTTTGACAACTAACTTCTGGGCAAGCCCTGTGGTCCGGACAAAGCCCAGACATTTGATGTGTATACGGTCTGTGTTGTTTTTTCCCCGTGACTTGTTACCAGCATGATCTGGTTGCTGAGCAAATCGGAAATGGATGGAACCAACCAGCTACGACCCATCAATAACCGTTAATAGCTCGCCTCTTGATAATCGTTAGCAATGTCTACCAATGATGGTTCAACAGTGAGCAATCATGGATTAATGGTGATTGCAAATGATCAATGATGGTTGACAAATGGTCAACTAGATCAGGATAAGACCCGGTAACAACCTCCAAAGATAGGTTTGTCCACAGTGGCACCCCACACCCACACCTTGTGTGTGCCCTGAAGATGGTCCTTCCGGATGGCTGAGGTTTGATTTGTTGGTACGTGGAAGGCAGTCCAGGTAACTTGTTTGTTTGTTTGTTTGTTGGTTGGTTGGTTGGTTTGTTTGTTTGTTTGTTTGTTTGTTTGTTTGTTTGTTTGTTTGTTTCTTTGTTTGTTCATTTGTGTATTATCGATTCTTCTATTTTGTGTGTTGATCTACGTATGTGTCCCATCCACGCACCTACCTGCTGCTCTATCTGCCTCCTTATCTATCTACCTATTTGCCTACCTACCTATCTATCCATCTATCGATCGATCCATCCATCCATCCGTCCCTCCCTCCCTCGGTCCAATCATCCAGCCAATCATCCATCCAATCATCCATCCAATCATCCATCCAATCATCCATCCAATCATCCAATCATCCATCATCCATCATCCATGATCCATGATCCATGATCCATCGTCCATGATCCATGATCCATGATCCATGATCCATGATCCATGATCCATGATCCATGATCCATGATCCATGATCCATGATCCATCATCCATCCATCCATCCATCCATCCATCCATCCATCCATCCATCCATCGAAACTGAACGTAGCCGCCCAGCCCAATAATCAGGTTTGAAATCTCATCGAACTAATCTGATGAAAGCACTGAAAGTCTAGTATACAACCTATTGAGCTCTAAAGCTGTGAATTTCAGTCCAATTGCCTCCGTTTCGTGAAGATTGCAGTTTGGAGAGCTCAAAATGTATGCTTGTTTTTGACTTCCCGGTCAAACAAATACGACAGCGAGCGTTTCGTGCAAGAGCATGAAGCTCACGCTTGCAACCTACTGCTACAAAACCACGAAAGCAAGCCAGAGTGCTTGATTCTTTCAGTGCATTACTTTCTGTGCTTGTATCAAACAGTGTTTATAGTGTATGCTTCACCTTCTTTTTTTACTTCATTCATTTGTCACCAAAGGTTAAAATGAAGATCAACACATATTATCAAGGTGAAGTCAATGATCAAGGTTTGATAATCACAAACACCAATTGTGGCGTAGCCAATTTGGTATTCACCATGGCCTGCAAAATGCGTGAGTTTGCTCGGCTGCTTTCGCAGCCGAGTCTGAGGCTAACAGAATGATTATTCATGTGTCCCCCCGGGAAGGTCCTGGTTCCAGGGAGTGACTTGTGATTTGATGGACTCCAGGGATTTGATTCTTTCCAGGGTAGCTTTTTGTGTTTGCGTTTCTGAGAAAGTTTCAGCACCTTTACTCCCAAATTTTCGCTGAGTCCAAGCTGGGCTCATGTCAAAGGGTGCGTTGATTACATGTTGGGATCACAAATGAGCCTGCTAACTCTCCCATGAAAAGGACTACAAATGAGCCTGTCTTGTGTTAAGCCAGTCTGTGGCTGTGTTGGAGCCTATTCTAAGTGATGCTGCTTTGTTTTGAACCAACTTGGGCTTATTTTGGGCCCTTCTTTGAACATATGTTAGGTTTTTGGGCTTGGGCCCGCGTAGAAGTGCCAACGGATTTTTCAAAGTGGAAGGGCGTTCGACTCTTCCTGTACTTTCCTAGCTTTCCTCACCTCCACCTTGGCCTCTGTAAAGCTTTTGGTTTTTGGCATTGTTTTTTTCGTGGTAAGCCTTAGGAAGCTTAGGAACTAGGGAAGGTGCAGAGTGACGGTGCAGAGTTGAGATTGGTGTTTTTGCCATACCCCAACGCCATTTAGGGGGTTTGGGAAAGCAGTATGTGAGACATGGCTGAAGGGTTTTTCTCTACAAGTTTGCAACTGGGTTTGAGTTCGACGCGGGCAAAGATGTTGCACTGTTTGTGAATGTTTAGTTCCCACCTTTGCCTAGTGGAAGTTGATTTGAATGCAGATGGATTGACTTCACGCCACCAAGAACTCTTGCATTGCGTCAGGTGAAAACTGGCCTAAAGGAGATTCTCTTCAGTTTGAGCCCAGGAACCACAACAATTCCTTTGTCCAACGTGAAGCGTTTGTTCCGTTCCCGGTATCACACGGAGCTCAGTGAAACTGCCTTGGGACACTCCAAGCTTTCAGAACTTCTTCAAGATCCCAAATTGAAGGACATTTGCCATGTGCGATTGCAAGGCCATGGCTATGTGGTTGGTCCTGCTGGAGCGAATGTACATGGTCATGGTAGTCACAATGGTAGTCACGGTCACGGAAAAGGCGGCCAAAATGCTGTTGTGGCCAGCTACCCATCAGCTCATCAGCAGCCACTGATGCAAGTGCCAGTGGCACCAGCCCCCCAAGGTGGTCCCAAGTGTGCCAACGTACCCCCCCCAATTTGCCGCCGCATGTGGGTGCCCCGGTGTCGGCTGCTGCTGCCGGTGCCGTGGTGGCATCCCAGGCCATGAGGGACGCAGCCCGTCCGGAAGCCAAGGGTCAATTCTTCGGCTACGACCGTCCCATGGGCACGTCTGGACTCTATGAGCGAGATCGTTCAGGTGATCCCCGACCCTCGTTGCGTGAGCGGGCTCCCTTCGTGCAACCGTTGTCCATGGAAGTCGTTGAAGCCAACGAAGCAAATCCAGCGAGTCTCATGCAGGTCCCATGGAAGCCACCTTCACCCAATGGCTCCGGCACTTTGCGCTCTCGACGGGATCATTTTGAAGCCAGCAGCTGTTCAATGGCAGGCCTGGAGGAAATGAATTTGCCAGGCGGAGTACCCAACACACCACTTCCACTGATGCCTGCCACTCCAGATACTCCTGGCTTCCCGAAGTGGAGCAACAGGATGGCGGCACCAGATGGCTTGGGTGGATCCAGTGGTCAGAACACCTTCATCAACTACCCCATGCCCCCTCCCACTCCTTGCCAGGGTCGCTCCCAGTCGGTGCCTCGCAGCTTGTATCAGCGTACTGATGATGATCAAATCAATGATTGGTCCAAGTCGGATACCCTGTCGCAGCACCCCGCGAATCGACTGATGTCAGCAGCAGCAGCTGCTGCAGATCCCCTGGGTCCCAACCAGAAAGTGGGACATCCAATTTCCGCGGCCCCTGGCCAGCAACCAGGACCCGTTGGCTCACAGCCAGGATTTCATCCTCAGAACTATACTCATCCTGGTGCTTCCACCATTCGTCTGGCCGACCTCTTGTGAACTTCGAGTGTCAGGCGTTGCTTTCATGAGTTTGGTCGACCAAGTTGCCCGGGTCACCAAACCCATATGCCAGGCGCAAGAGATGGCAATGCATGGGAACTGAAGTCGTGGCTTGAAGGTTGAGCTGGTGTGATGAGGCCTCGCCCTTGAGGTCAATTCACACCTTGTAGCTGACGAGATGTCCGCTCACTGAGAGACCCCGAATCTAGTTCTTCAAAGCTTGTGTCCAAATCAAGACCTTTTTCCAGCGTTTGCAGATTTCGAGGAAGAGCGATGAAGAATACTGTGTAGCAAACTCAAACATCTTGCAATTTTGTAGTCAAGTATTGAACACAAGCTTTGATAGATCGAACTGATTCCAGTGACAGTTCTAATTCACAGCAAGCTTGCTGGGCTGCCGTCAGAGAGCTGTCAGGTGCAAGGAGAGCTGTCTCAACCAACAACCTCCACCAGTTGACAGCATCATGAGCAGCTGGAGTTCATTATGGGATTGGAATGCAAACAGTTGATGTGGCTTATCCTGGGACGGTACAGTTGGGTCACGATAATTTCCAACTGATCATCATGCTTTGTAGGAAATTGTATTGCCTAGCCGTGTGAAGTGGAGCCGTTTTGGAAAGGCTTCTCACGTGCTTGCAGCCATCACCTGTGTTGTCCCACCGCTATGATTGCAAGCAGGGATCATTTTGAGACAGCCAACAGGTTCGGTTTGTAACCGGGGCTGGCTAAATCTGCTGGGAACTGGCTCTACAGCTCCTCAGCAACTGCGACAGCTACAGCTATCTGTCAGCACAACCCAGATCAGATGACGAAAAGATGACCTCCTTTAAGAAAAGCCCAATTTCTTGCAAAGAATCACCAGGACACACACACACAGACAAAGACAGATTGAAAGTCAGCAATAGGATTCAAGTTGTGAACCGTCAAGATCATATATGACTCCTCGTTGAACTATATGGGGCTCGTTACCGTTTCAATGATGCATAATTACTGTATCTTGATGAGTTTCTAGGCGCAATGCCAAACATGAGTTCTGATGCTTTTGTTGTACTGTTCAACACCAACTTGCCGTTGTGAACCAGTATCGACTTACCCATTGTGTGAAATTCATCGTTCGTTATCCATTCCAGAAGGTTTGTGGATCCTAGAACTAGCTCGGAGGGCTTTTCTTAGTATTCTGTGACAGATTGAGGCCATCTCGACTCTACAAGCCGAATAGTTCTGACTTTTGGGCGCTTCACAGCCACAGTCAGACGAAGTAGGAATTCTTACCTTTTGTTCTCTAAAAGCATTCATCTGTCAACACGTGTCCTAGTTTTTAACTTTGTTTGTCAAGATTTTGAACCCTGTCTACGTGCACAAGAACGCAATCTGGCAGACTGCATGAGTTCTGCCTGTTCTTTTTTTGGATGTGTCTTCTTCTGTTGTTTGGACACGGGTAAACTTGGTAATCTCTCAAACGCATCCCTTGAATTAGTGTGTCACTGACTTGTAGACAGCTACATTCGGACCATCAAGGCATATGTTTAGCTTCCCAAAAACCAGAACCTTGTCGTGGCGTCGTTGTCACCGAAAAATGGAATTGTGGCAGCAGGAACACTGCAATTGACACGGCTACAGCAACCATTTTCGTCATGGACAAATTGCTGTCACTTGTTCCGATGGTGACGAAATCATCCCAAACTTGGTGAGCACTGAATTCCAGTGCACACTGCACGAGGACCTTGCCCAGAACTCTGCTGAAACCGCCTTTGTGCCGTTACAAGAATGGTTAGCGTGAAAAAACTGCAGAGGTGTCCAGCTCTTGCGCAGGTTGGTCAAGCTCTTTTGCAACTCGTTCGTTCCAGCACCAATAATCAATCATCACCATCATCATCATCACCACCATCATCATCATCATCATCATCATCATCATCATCATCATCATCATCATCATCATCATCAGCATCAGCATCAGCATCAGCATCAGCATCAGCATCAGCATCATCACCATTATCATCATCATGATCATAATTAGTATCGTTGTTATTTTGACTATCATTATCATCATCAACAACAGCAACAGCATCACAGTTGCAGTTATTGTCATGATGATCATCGTTTCAACTTCATCACGTCATCAACGTCATCAACGTCATCAACATCACAGTACCAAAGTCATTCCTTTTGGTCACAATGTCAACGTTGTAAGTAGTAGTAATCCTCCTTATCTTTGCCATCATCATTCCATGATTATGTGAAAGTCAACTTTGGTGATCATGATGACAATTGTAGTAGTTTGTTCGGGTGAGAGTCATTGTCTTTGCCTTCATTGTCGCGTCATGCTGAAGGTCCTTGTCAGCATCATTAACAAAGGCAGTTTTGTTACTATTTTGCAATGATTTAATGCCCTCGGTATTTAACCGCCGTTGGCGTGATCCGCCGGCCACCTTGCTACAGCATCCCCGCAGGCCGCAAAGGCTGGTTGGTGTAAAAGTGTGTTGGTGCAAAAGTATGTTGGTGTAAAAGCTTGTTGGTGTAAAAACTGGTTGGTGTGAAATTATGGTGGTGAAAAAACTTGTTGGTGTAAAAACATGTTGGTGTAAAAGCGTGCCGGTGTAAAAGCGTGGCAGCGATTGTGGAGAAGTCAAAAGTTGCAATACATTCGTGGAAGATACGCCAAAATATGATGAACATGCATGTAAAACACAGGCCAAAATACGAGAAAAATAAATGTAAAACACAGCAGTATATGATGGAAAATGCGCATTTTCGCCGCGTTTAGGTGGTTAAAATGCCAATGGCAGCGCTCATCCTTGTGCATGGGCGAAGACGACAAAGAAAGTACCGTGGTGGGAGTTGAGGAGAAGGAGAGGGGGCGGAGGGGGGGGGGACAGTGCAAAAATCCGCGCGGAGGGAACAATTCTAGACTAAGACTAGACAAACTTAACCTACAAACAAACAACATCCACAAGACACGCCGGCAAGCGGCGGACTCAAGGAGAACATGTGCAAGTACTCCCTTTTTCCCGGAGTTTCGGCTCAGGCTACACACTGGTATGATTTGGTATGATTTTGGTATGATTGTTTATGGTAGATGCTTCTGTGCCTGCCAACATGTGTAGCTTTGGTCCTATATTTCTTCCATATCCAATTGTTCTCTGACCCACTTTTCTGACGATTTTTTCTGCAGAAAGCACAACTTCTCTGGAGAAAGTTTCACCGACAGGCAAGTCTGTGACAGATTGCGTAGCATACACTGAGGTTCTCTCCCACTGTACTAAGACTTCCTTGTTGCTTGAAGGAACCAGATGTGTTGATTTGCCCAGCAGCACTGAACTTTCGCCAATCTGCATGCTGTGGTCCGAAACCGGTGAAAAACCGTTTGGTTAGCAGCTGAAGTGAACACAGCTCACGGCCATCGAAATTCAATGCACTTCATCAGCTAGAGATTTCCAACAGATCAACTTTGTATGACGTTGAACCGAGAGACCATAAAGACCACAGACACCACTTCCAAAGCGCTGGATCAAGTGGTTTTCACGTTGCCCCTTGAAGAGCCTTGGCTGGCTGAGAAAAGATTCAGAATGAAGAGCG